>CM033106.1:26171654-26272061 GCA_019321725.1 Paulownia fortunei | reverse complement strand
GCTTGATCTTTACCTTAGTTATGTATTCTAAACTCTTAGAGATTACGTGCAGAGGATGTATACTCCATCTTGTAATTTTTTTTCTTGTGGATCTCAAGCAATACATTCATGCTTTTTTAGTATTATGATGCGCTAAGTATAACTTAGGTCCAAGTGGCACAGAGCATGCACAAAAGTGTTGAGAGTAATACTTTTTAGCCAGAAAGTTTTGTGAGTTGCCGATTGAGTTTTCCTATTACATCAGCAACCACTTGGCCACCATTTATTGTTATCTGATAAACACTAAAGCAAGCAAACTAATTTATTCAGGATTTATGAATTCCACCTTCCATTTATTTCACGAATACTTGCATTGAAATCTAAACTTCAGGCCCGGCATCTGATGTTCAACTTCTCTATATCGATTACAATAGAAATCTCGAATCCCCAACTTAATTTCCTCAAACAAAGGCCCTTTATAGAAAATGAGGTTTTGAAGCTATCAAGTCATACGATGGGAACAAAGCCCCTAGCCTAAATGGATTTACTATGAACTTTGCATAAGAAAATTGTTTGGTGGTCTAGAAAGATGTGATAGAGATAGTCCAACAGTTTTACGGCGAAATAAAAAGTTCGAGAAAAGCTTTAATGCGGCTTTTGCAACTTGTGTTGAAGGATTTTCAACATAGCACTAGTATGTGTCTTTTAAATATTATGGAAGTAAAGCAAAAACTAGTTTTTGTACTGAAAGACACTTTTTGCATTCTCTCTATTGGAAAAAATAGTATTATTGGGTTCTTTTCTTGCAAAATACACTTTAGCAAGTAAAAATGCACTATAGAATTAGAAGAGGGCTAATGAATTGCACATAAAATATGAGGGGGCTCATGAATTGCACATGGAATATATAATTTGAGTTTGCATGTGAACTTTTTTTCTCAGTACCTAGCAACTTCAATAACATTAATGATAATAAGAAAATCTTGTGATTATAATGACAATATGCCGCAAAGGGTATAGGTATAGATGATCCAAGTTAACTTGAGTTTTAGGTTGCTCAAGCTTGACTTAGTGTCTAAAGTGAGCTTAAGAAAGTTGAAATTCAGCTCATTTTGTTTAAGCTGGACTTGATTTTGAGATTTGAGATTCTATTTGGTATTACTAAAATCTACAAGCTGAATTCAAGTTGAGGTTCAAAATTTTCAAGCTCATAAACTCTTTTAATTTTGGCTCCTTTTTTGCTCAAAGCTGATCTTGAACAAGCTTATACTATGTGAGCCCAAGCTAATTGAGCTCATTCAGAAAACTACCAAATGAATCAATACTTGGCTCCATAACCACCCACCAAATGCATAGAGTTATATTTAAAGTAAATTGTGTTTGTTAAATAAAACGAATGCATAATCATGTCAGCATATATCCCATTAGATATTACCACAAACTCTTCCTAGAATATGGATCATATTCATAGGAAATCTTGCTTCCGGAAGGGCAAAAATGATGCCTACAATTCCATTGCACTTCAACACAAAAGATCGATGTAATCAAAAGTATGATCATACTTAAAGTTGCTATGTGATAATGTAAATTTTAGAGGAACAAGTCCATGAATTACAAAGTTGTCAGAAATAACTATCGTACTTATATTGTAAGGGATAGTTCAAAACAAAGCCTATAAAACATATGAGATTGCTCATAATTAAAGGACATATTTACAGCGCCATGAGTAGGAAGATTGGAGAGAAATAACTTTTAACTTGCACAGACATGGAGTAGAGCACATTATAGAAATGATAATCAATGTTGACAGGTGTAATCCAGTATTATATTTAGTTACATATCTTTTACTTTATAACGGTAGTAGAAGAGGATATTAGGGGCACGTGCGTTCATATAATTTATTAAAATTATTATATTATTATCTCACTAAAATATTAGAAGGTATTTTTATAAATAAAAAATATTAATATTGATTTATTAAAACAAAAATTTTCCAAGGTACTTCTAGATATTTTATTGTAAGTATAGATTGAATAAACAAAAATATTTAAAGAACAAAATTCAATGATAATTTAAGAATTAAATAGTAATATAACTAAATAAATTCTTACATAAATTTATGATCACAATAATTATCCTTTTGTCTAATTTTGATGGCTAGAGAAGCCTTATTCTTACTTGATTTTATGAATTTTCTTTGCATTAGATGCATTATACATGATTAAATCGTAATTTTACATGCTAAAAATTGATAAATACTTTTTTCAACTATTTGTAACAATATTCAATTTTTTAGTTAAAATATTCATAGTTAATCAAGAGAAAGTACTAAAAGTAAATACAAAGTGTCATATTTAATCAAAAAAATTTAAGTAAACTAAATTATTTTTTTCCCAAAATCAATTACAACATCTTGATATTATTCATAATTATTAACTAATCCAAAAAATATATGACAGCTAATCCCATCTGCTTATTACTCCTCTTGCTCACTTCATTTTCTTTCTCAAAACTATAACCAAAAACAAAAATTATAATATAGAAAATCTATAAAAAGTTACCTTTTCATTTATTTTTTCATTCCATGAACAACCAAATAGATATTTTTATCATAAAATTGAAATTAGGGCTATTTAAATCCACCTCTCCTGAGGTTTAAATTAACAAATATTTTGAGGAATACCCGAGTAAGTAAAATCGATACGGATTAAATAAAGTTTTCTAATTTTTTTTATAGTGGCTTGTATATATTTTTTAGATTCTATCCAATTTTAATTCTTGTTTCAATCTTTCATATTATATTTTATTTTGTTAAGTTAAATTATTTTGTTACTTATATTTTGTCATAAATATCATATTGATGTCTAGATTTTTATAATTTTTAAGGTGTATTTTTAATGGGACCTGACTTTTGCCGCAAAAGTTAAATACATATTAAATAAATTCGTTTTAAATTTTCTTCTATTTTTTTTACAAAAACATGTATACTGATTTTAATTCTATTTACTTTTAATTATCTTTTTTTTATTTTGTTTCATTTAATTACCTTAAATTTTATTTATTGTTTACATTGATTTAAGATTATCTAACAATATACCTCCATATAAGTTTTTAAAAAAAAAACTATAATGAAACACAAGATAATGAAAAAATAATACAATTTTGAAACTAAAATTATGATGTGCAATATAAAATATGATTTGTGAAAGTCATAATAAATCCTTATTTACAGTTTAAATCTAACTTCTTTTTAAGTTTTTTGGACTGTTCACATCATTAATTAGACCTAATTAAAATAAAAAAATGAGAAGAAAATACAATAAAAATAAAGTAAATATTTCTCTTATTCTATCTACTCTTTTTTCTCACAACATTTTAAAATGAAATTGAAAATCTCTTTGAAGATTTTATTAACAATCACATGAATATTACACCATAATACTTTAACTTAAGTTATTTAAATTCACCTCTCTTAAGATTTGCAATTTTACTAAAATATCTTTCTAGTTCTATTATGTCAAAAAATTTAAAAAAAATTGTATTTACAAACAAAAAGAACATATTCTAACATGTATGAAAATAATCCCATTATTTTTTAAAAAGTCATATTTTAAAATAAAAATATAAAAAAAGTAATAAGCCATTTGAAACTCTATTCAATTGTATACCAAATATCTTAATTTAGTAAACAATAAAATCATATATCGTTTTAAAAAAGAAATAGGAGACAAAAAATTTAATTTTGAGGCGACAATCAATAATCACAAATAATAATGAATAACTTTGCAGAAACTAAAATTTTTAAAGTGAGTTACTTCAAAATAAAAATTAACTTAAATTAAATTTCATCTTCTTCATTAGTTAAAGAGAATATATTAATCCAGATATGAGAAAACAATGAATATTAATAAAAAAAACATAGTTTTCAAAATGTATAAATTATTAAAAATAAGTAAAAGATCAAAAGTAAAGCTCAAGTATATTTCCTAAGGAAAGATTATAAATTAACTTTTATAAGTTTGAAATATATATAATTTTAGATCGAAATTTAAATCATAAGGTTTATTAAGATACAAAATAGATATTATTATTTATGTATGAAAAAAAGGCATCAGAAAATAACTCCTTTTGATTTTTTATTTTTTTTAAGAGTGTACGTTGTATTATACTATTAAAGATGTTATTAGTAATTAAACTTGTGTTTTTCATTTTTTATAAAAATTACACAGTTGTAAATTTGTGAACCATATATAATTTAAAATTCTAATTGTTCTTTATATATGAAATTAATCTATACTTATTTTGTCATTGAAAAGACTTTGACCTCATTCATTTCTTTTATTTATCAAATTATTTATAGTAAATCAAAACTACCAATTAGTTTTTTAAAGTTGTCTTTTTTCAAAAAATAAACAGATTGAAATAAATTTTTGTAAGAATTTTGGATCAAATAAGGAAATGTAATTACCAAAGATTCAAACCTCAAGGTGCAATTAACCACTTATACTTACTATGCATGATTTAACATAGTAAACTTTAAGACTAAATTTGTCACGTGAATTTTACCGTAAATGTTATATTGATACCTAAATTAACATATAGTTAAGTAATACTTGATTTTTGCCGTAAATGTCAAATTGTTACATATTAAATAAAGTTCTTTTAGTTTTTCTTTTGACAGTATCATATAGATACTTTTATACTTTAAATTGTTACATAGTGATTTTCTCTTATTCTATGTAACCTTTTTTTTTTAATTTCAATATTTAAAAATTAAATTCAAAATCTCTTCTAAGATTTTATTAACAATTATGTAAATATAATTATCATAACACATGAACTTAAAGTTATTAGAATCCACCTTTCATGAGATTTACAATTTTAGTAAAATATATCTCTATTATGTCAAAAATTTTAAAAAAGGAGAAATTTATTTAAAAACAAAAAACCTAACCTGACATATATGACAGTAATCGATTATTTTAATTAAAATCAAAATTAAAAAAAATATGAAAAAGTGATAAGCCAAAATTCAAAAATTGAAACTCTCTTTGATTACATACCAAATACTTTAATTTAATAAATAATAAAACTATATATAATTTTGAAAAAAGAAATAGGAAAATAAAATTTAAATTTTGAGGCAATAATCAATAAATTTTAAATTTTAAAAATCTTTTCGATGTATACCAAATATTTTTATTGAATAAATAATAAAAGTATATTTAGTTTTAAAAAAGAAATAGGAGACCAAAATTTTAATTTTTTGGCAACCATCAATAATTATAAATAATATTGAATAACTTCTATATTTAAAAATAACTTTGCAAAAAATGAAAGTTTCTCAAATGAATATTTTAAAATAAAAAAATATAAATTAAATTCTATCTTCTTGAATAATTAAAAAGAATATGCTAATTTGGATATGAGAGAATAATAAATATCAATGAAGGAAATAAAGTTTTTGAAATGCATAAATGATTAGAATTAAGTAAAAGATCAAAATCAAAGATCAGGTATATTTACTAAAGGAAATAATATAAATTAATTTTTATATGTTTTAAACATTTGTCATTTTGAAAATACTAAGTGAGGGTCATCTTTTAAAATGCATAATCATGAAAAGTATGTTAGACCAAAATCTAAATCATGAAATTTAATAATATACTTAATTTTGTATTAATATTTATATATGAAAAAATGCATCTGAAAATAACTCATTTTAATTTTCTTTTCGAAAAGTGTACGTTTTATTATTAAAGATGTCATTTGCAATTAAACTTGAGTTTTTTATTTTCTTATAAAAATTGCATAGTTGTAAATTTGTGAATCATGTATAATTATAAAATTCTAATTATTCTTTATATCTAAAAATTGATATTTACTCTTTATGTCGTTGGAGAGCCTTAAAAATTTAAAATTTGATCATATTTATTTATTTTTTTATAAAATTATTTACAACAAAAGATAGCTACCAATTAGTTTTTCAAAAGTTATACCATTTTTTAAAATTTTAAAAAAAATAAAGAGATATGGTGCTTTAATCCTTAAATAAATTTCTTTTAGATTTTTTTATCAAACAAAGGGATGTGATTGTCAAAGATTCAAACCTCAAAGTGCAAATAACCCCTTAAACTTACTATGCAGGATTTAACATAGTAAAATTTAAGGCTAAATTTGTTCAATGAATTTTATCGTGAATGGCATATTGGTACCTAAATTAATATATAGTTTAAGAAATACCTGAGTTTTGTTGTAAATGTCAAATTATTACATATTAAATGAAATTCTTTTAGTTTTTCTTCTTACAATAGGTACACTTTTAGACTTTATCCAATTTTAATTCTTATATCTATTTTTTTATATTTTATTTTGTTAAATTAGATTATCTTGTTACCTAAATTTTATCATAAATGTCAATTAATACTTAGTTTTTATAATTTTTAAGTGACACCCGAATTGTATCATAAATGTCGAATTGATACATATTGAGTAAAATATTTTAGTTCTTCATCTAAATTTCTTACAATGACATTCGTACAATTTTATTCAACTTACTTTTAATTTTTTTTATGTTATGTTTCATTTGGTTAAGTCAAATTTTATCTATTGATAACATAGATTTAAGATTTTCTAACAATATACTTCATTTATATAAGTAAAAAGTTTATAATAGAATATAAGAGATTGATATCATAATATGCTTTGAAAAGGAATATTAATTTTGAAACTAAATTTTATGAAGTGCAACACAAAAGTAAGATTTGTAAATATCCTATTAACTCTTTATTTAGAGTTCAAAAGTGATATTTTTTGCTGCAACAAATTTGTTTACTCTTTCTTTTTCTTCTGTTTTCAAACTTTTTTGGACTTTTCATTCAAATGATAAGGCCTAATTAAAATAAAATATGCCAAGAAAATATAATAAATAATTCTCTTGTCCTCTCTACTCTTTTTCTTAAACTCTCACATTAAAAATTAGTTTTCTAAGTCTGTTTCAATTTTTAATTTTTTATTTGAGCATAATCATTTATTTTTTTAATATGTTTATTATTATTTAATCTTAATGTTATATTGTCATAATTATTGAATTTATTTAATATAAAGAATATATCATGAAAATATTACTAAATTGATAATTGAATCTAAATTAGGATGTAAAAGATTAAAGTATATATACATCATTACAAAAAAAAAAACAGGTAAAGATTAGTGAAAAACCTTAGATACCAAAAAAATGAGTGTGAATAACAAAAAAATCTTATACCAATTACTTTTGATTTAGAATCAAAACTTTAGAATTAATTTTTTTTTATACTGTAAATTCATATTTCTTTCTTCTCTAGAATTATAATAGAAATTTATCAATTGTAGATAAAATATCATAAATTTAGTATACAGTTGTGCATAATACTCAACTTTAAACGATCATTTTCTTATACAATTTCTCTATATATGCTTATGAGATATGGTTAGAAAGCTTTAAAAATCTAGTTTAATATGAAACTGTATTTATTTGAAAACTCAAAGTATTCAAAGAGTTGTGATAGAAAAAAATTGAATTAAGTTTTTGAAAAAAAATTAAGGATACAAAAAGAACTTGAAATTATGTTCAAATTATATTATTAAAAACAATTAAAGTTCAATTATACCCTCTTTTTTTACTATTTAATACTTATTCATTAAGGTTATATTAGGTATCTCAAAATTTTCAACAAACCTTTTTAATGATTCACACTTTTATAGATAGTAATAATAGATATAGACTAGCAACTGCATCTATTCGAGATTCTTTGTCTTACATCAATCCTACTCTCTTTCTAAGAGAAGAAAAAGGAGTCAGAGTACATTAGAATCTATCAACTAAGAGAATTTGGTTTCTAATCATTAAAGAGGGTTAAAAATAAAGACAACTAGTTAAGAAAAGTCCTCAAAGGAAAAAGATAAGTCCAATAAAGTTCAATAATTTGGATTCAATGGTAACGACCAAAAAAAATTCCAATTAGTTAACAATTCCTTAATTAGTTGATAACCATATCATGATTAATAATAATTGTATTAAGATCACTAGAAAGAAGATTAGCATATACAAAGATCACCAATATTACAATATTAATAAAAAATATTTCATCACTCTATTAGGAGTTAATGTTGTATCACAATTTCATTCTCCTACAATTACCAAAGTGAACTTTCATTGCTTTCCCTTGTCATATCTATTTTAGCAAGCACATGCCAGCTTATTCTATATCAGCATCTCCGACAGAAGAAATTACTATGTTCAAACTCTAATACATCATATCCTAAGGTTTTCAATTACAAAATTAAATTTAGACATCAAATATAAGAAATATAGATGCATTATTCATTTTCAATTTGAAAAGAAAAATGGGTGAGATTATGAAAAGAAGGATTCTAACACTAAAGCTTCGAATTTGTGATACGCCCAATTAATAGGCTAAGGGCAAAAGCGTCTTTCCAGCAATTTAATAAATTAATCCTAATGTTACGAGGACGAAATTAAGAGAAGTTACTGTGGCATCCTTGTAGAACTTCATGAAGTACATCTCCCACCAATGTAGTACAATCGTTTATGGGAATTTCACACACTTAGGGTATAGTACAAGTCATTTCCTACCGTTCCTCTACTGAGGTATATTCATTTTCACTATTCTCAATACTTTTCTCTCAGTAGCTTATCAACCTTTTGAGTATTATGCTGACAAGAGCGTTGGAGAGTTTTACTGGAAAACCTCCCAGCTCCTCTAACATTTGTTCGTATTGCAAGCTACTCCTCAGGAAGGATTTGACGTCCTACTCCTTTAGCTCAGTTTTACATCACATCATTTTGAATGCTTAAGAGGATAGGCATGCACTTTAGAACCTAGAATAAGTTAAAGGTTATTATTTCAAATTTAGTTTACGTTTTTGTTACTTAATTAGATTTTGGGTCATATTAAATGATTTCTTGCCATTTAACCTCATTAAGAGTATGTTAAGAATTTCATGTTTGCATGTATTGTGTATATCTATGTTAGCAAGTCATATCTTGAGTCCCTTCATGCTTTAGAGTAGTATTATGAGTTATAACTTGAGCAATAATAGGATTGTCTTTATTTTCTTTCATAGAATCTAATTCCCATGTGGAGTAGAACTCTCATGGAGTCGATAAAAGTCACGAAATTTTGATGACGAATAGAATTCATGTTGAATACAACAACATGAAACAATCTAGCCTTGGAGGATTTTGTTAGCAATTCCTAAGTTTCTCATTATCTTGTTCATCGTTTTCTCTTCTCTTTTAGCTTTAGACACACCTCAAATGTGTCTAAAGCAATTATTCATCCATATCAGCTAATAATAGACATTCTTATACAAATAAAATGTGCATCTTAATGGACCATGTAGTGCATAGATATACCAAATGAATGAGAAAATTCATAACTTACAATCTTACTAAATTTAGTAGGTAGGATCAAGAACTCACAAAACGTATTCCATGTAAAACAGTGTCCGATTCTCTTGGCATTAGATTCTGCAAAAACCAGGGACAACTGAAAACTATAACACCAAAAAAGTAATACTATTAAGTAAGAAGGATCGAATAAGAAAAACACAGTTAGATAAAAAAAAAAAAAAAACCCCACAAAAAAAAGAAGAAGTTTACCTTCAAAAATCAAAGGGAAATTCGGTCATATTCTGAAAATTAGAAACCATGACTTGCACCTGAGCAGAAGATCGGCAGAAAAGGGTTTCTTCTCCAGTAATTGGGCATCAAAATTCTTGATCAAAACAGACCCTAGAAGAAAAAGGAGTTTTTGATAGAATTTTTGGGTTATCAACCCAAATCTAGAAGTAAAGAAAACCCAAAGGAACGTGTGTTTTGATCTTTCTCAGGGGGGCATGGGGGAACATATAACAGAGATCATCATCTTGAATTACTGTTTGTTTCTCCAAATAATCAAACTCTAATAGTGGTTTTCAATTGCAGTCTCCTAAACTTCAGCATCTCTTAAACTACTAGGTATTAATTTGCAAACTTTGAATTCATGATAATAATAATAATAGTAGTAGTAGTAGTAGTAGTAACAACAATAATAATTCGAAAGAAAAAAAGAAGATGACATTGATCCTATTTTCTTATTTTTCAGTGTGAGTTTTCAAAATTGGCACAATTTTTTGGGGATAAATGTGAAATGAAGTACTGCAGGCATTATGTACTTGCTAGTACCATTTTTATTTACGTATTGAACAAAAACAAAACACAAATTTTAAAAATTAGTTATATCAAATGTTTATTTAATTTCTCAACGATCACATCTTAAGAATAACAAAATTATAGAAAGAACACCATAATCTATCGTGATCAAAAAAAAAAAAGTACTTTTGTGAAAAATGATTTATGAGTTTCTCTTGTTATTCATATTTTCCCTAAATGCTAATCAAGTATGTATATGATACATCAAATAAGAATTAAATGAGTTAAAAGACACATACACACACATATATGTATATATCAGAATTTGGATCGCCACACACAAAAATGACTCTATGATTAATTTTCTTATCGCTATACCATCACAAAATCATATTAACAAAATGTGGTCCAGCAAAAATATTCATTTGACTGACATGTTGCCTTTTATTCAGCATCAAAAAACTTGTTTGACAATGTTAAAAAAAGAAATGAGATGGTCCAAAATCATAGATGGTCATATAAAACTAATACTATATCTTATTCTAGTAATGGCTTTCAATATGTGAATCTTTCACCATAAATCTATAAAACAATTACATAAATTTGAATCTATAATTTGAAATTCAAAAAAAACTTTGTTGGATTTTCATTTGAACCAACATGGAAAATAAATAAAATGGATACATTATGAGTTCAATGACAGGTAATTATAAACATTGAATGATGTAGTTATTTTTAAAATCGATGAAATCCTCATTCTGGAAATATATGGATAAAATGACTAAGATACTGTAGCTCCTAATATCAAAGTCTCCAACAATGTTAATGGTACTACAATGGGCTCTTTTAGCTACTCTAAGAGCATTGAGGCAAAGAGCTATCTGTCCTCCTGGTTATGAAATGGTTGAGCACAATGTCAGCAAAGCTGAAGCTATGGTGTTCTCAAGGGAATCACTGGTGCCCATAAGGATGAATAGAGAATCAATATCATGTCATTTCTTATTCACCAAAGACACTTTTGCCGTGTGACAGACATAAATTACATAAAATTATGGATGATTCTGTTGATCTTTTAAGAAATCTCTAGAATTAAACTTAAAGTTAATAAGTGTCAACTCAAATTTGTTGGAGAAGTTTCAAAATCAGCTGTGTTGGCATCCACTTTAGGATGTGGCATTTCATTGAGATAATATAATCTAGATTGGGAACATGAAAGATACAGTATTTTTCTGAAGTTGGCCAATGATGCTAATCATATCTGCCTGGTCAAATATTCCTACCTATTTGTCACTCGTTTGCAGTTCAAGATCAGAGGCATTTAAACTGGAAAAAACCTTCAAATGAGATTTTCATGGGGAAGAGTGTGGGGAGGATTTCTAGTATCAGAAAGTTGGATAGAATATGGTATGTTGTACTGTGGTGGACTGGGGATTAGGAGACTAACTGAATTTGATCGACCCCTTCTCCACAAAAGCCTTGGCCATTTTCCAAAGAAGAAAATAGGCTTTGGAGAAGGAACATTGGCCTAAACTCTGGTGTACTTCAGGGACAGTGGACTTCCACGGAGATGACAACCTCATGGTTTTACAGTTCGGGGCGATATCAGAAAGGGATAAGAGTAACCTTTACAATTATATTATGTTTGTAATTGGTTGCAGAAATAGAACATAGCAAGAAGAATTTGTAATCATTCTAGGACTGCAGTGCATAAATACAAAAATGTTGGAGACCTAATTAATGGAACAAGTTCTAAATTTGCGTGGAATCCTTCATTTATAGAAACTTTCAATACTGGGAAATGCAGAGTGTCTTGGAAGTACTCTAGAAACTTTATAAAACACAACTGTGAAGAAGTCAAGTCATGAC
This sequence comes from Paulownia fortunei, assembly GCA_019321725.1. NCBI lineage: Eukaryota > Viridiplantae > Streptophyta > Magnoliopsida > Lamiales > Paulowniaceae > Paulownia > Paulownia fortunei. The sequence goes on along the minus strand of CM033106.1, from coordinate 26,260,018 downwards.
GATACATAGCAAGAAGAGTTGGTAATCTTTTTAAGGCTGCAGGGAATAAAAACAAAAAAGTTGGAGACTCAGTTAATATAACAAGTTCAAAAATTGTATTGAAACCTTCAGTTAGAGGAACTTTCAAGAATGAGAAAATGTACAAGGTATTGGAAGTATTCTATAGACCGTATAACACACATCTGGAAAGAAGTTAAGGTGATATCGTTACATGGACAGAAGCCAAGAAAGGTATAATCGGTAATCCTCCTATCAAGCTACACACAGGCAGCCAAGGATTCATTACATGGAAGCAGATCTGAAAAACCAGCCTACGTAGAAAAGTAGATATCTTTTCAAGGAAAGCTGCAATTGGGAGCCTTTTGACAGGATATTTTATCTTAATGGTTACATGTTGTATGGAAGAGGCAAGGAGACATCAAATCCCTTGCTGTTGCACTTTGAATTGGCTATTGCTTTATGGCCTCTTTGTTTTAATTTGTGTTATACAAATTGAGTAATGCCAAGTGCAGTTAATAGTCTTTTGTTTCTAGGAGCTTATACAGGTTTAGATGTAAAGAGATTGAAGGATTTGCAACATAGCACTGGTATGTCTCTTTTTAAATATTATGGAAGGAAAGGGAAAACTAGTTTTTGTACTGAAAGACAGTTTTTGCATTCTCCCTATTGGAAAAAAATAGCATTATTGGGTTATTGTTTTGCAAAATATACTATAGCAAGTTGAAATGCACTACATAATTAGAAGAAGGCTCCTGAATTGCATATAGAATAGAAGAGGTCTCACGAATTGCACATGGAATTTATAATTCGAGTTTGCATGTGAACTCTTTTTCTTAGTACCTAGAAACTTTAATAACACTAATGAGGATAATGAGAAAATCTTGTAATTATAATGGCAATATGCCCCAAAGGGTAGAGGTATATATGATCCAAGTTAAGTTGAGTTTTAGGTTGCTCAAGCTTGACTTAGTGTCTAAACTGAGCTTAAGAGTTGAAACTCAGCTCTTTTTGTTGAAGCCGAACTTGATTTTGGAGATTTGAGATTCTATTTGGTATTACTAAAATCTACAAGTTGAACTCAAGCTGAGGTTCAAAATTTTCTAGCTCAAAAAATCTTTTAATTTTGGCTCCTTTTTTGCTCAAGCTGATCTTGACCAAGCTTATACTATGTGAGCCCAAGCTATTCGAGCTCATTTAGAGAACCACCAAATGAATCAATACTTGGCTCCATAACTATCCACCGAATGCATAAAGAGTTATATTTAATGCAACTTGTGTTTGTTAAACAAAACGAATGCATAATCATGTCAGCCTATATCCCATTACCTATTACCACAATCTCTTCCTAGAGTATGGAACATATTCATAGGACATCCTGCTTCCAGAAGGGCAAAAATGATGCCTAAAAGTTTAACACAAGAGATCGATGTACTGAGAGGATCAAAAGTATGATCATACTTAAAGTTGCCATGTGATAATGTAAATTTTTGGGGAACAAGTCCATGAATTACAAAGTTGTCAGAAATAAATATGGTATTTATATTGTAAGGGATAGTGCAAAAAAAACAGCCTATAAAACATATGAGATGGCTCATAATAAAAGGACATTTTACAGCACTATATGGGTAGGAAGATTGGAGAGAAATAACTTTTAACTTGTACGGACATAGAGTAGAGCAGATAATAAATGTGATAATCAATGTTGACGAGTGCACTCCTTATGTTTGGTTACATATCTTTTACTTTATAACAGTAGTAGGAGAGAATATTAGGGGCAAAGATTTATTCCATTTTTTTACCCCAACTAACAACTGCATATATTTGAGGTTCTTTATCTTACGTCAATCCTACTCTCTTTCTAAGAGAAGAAAAAGGAGTCAGAGTACATCAAAATCTATCAACTAAGAGAATATGGTTTCTAATGATTAAAGAGGGTTAAAAATAAAGACAACTAGTTAAGGAAAGTCCTTAAATGAAAAAGACAAGTCCAAAAAAGTTCAATAATTTGGATTCAATGGTAACGACCAACAAAAAATTCCAATTACTTACCAGTTCGTTAATTAGTAGATAACCACAGCATGATTAATAAATAATAATCGTATTAAGACGACTAGAAAGAAGATTAGCATATATAAAGATCACCAATATTACAATATTTATTAAAATTATTTCATCACTCTATTTGGAGTTAATGTTGTATCACAATTTCATTCACCTATAATTGTCAAAGTGAACTTTCAATTACTTTCTCTTGTCATGTCTATTTTAGCAGGCACGTCCCACCCAGCTTATTCTATATCAGCATCTCTGACAGAGGAAATTACCAAGTTCAAACTCCAATACATCATATCCTAAGATTTTCAATTACAAAATTAAATTTAAACTCAAATATAAGAAACATAGATATAATATTCATTTTCAATTTGAAAAGAACAATGATTGAGATTATGAAAAGAAGGATTCTAACGCTAAAGCTTCGAATTTGTGATACACCCAATTAACAGGCTAAGGGTAAAAGCGTCTATCCACCCATTTAATAAATTAATCCAATAAAATGATTATCAAAAGGATGGACGAGGATGAAATTAAATGAAGTTACTGTGGTGTCCTTGTAGAACTCCATGAAATACATATCTCACCAACGTAGAAAACCTTTTATGGGAATTCACACACTTAGGGTGTAGTACAAGCCATTTCCTACCGTTCCTCTACTACAAATACCCGGATCCACTCTATAAGTGAGGTATATTCATTTTCACTACTCTCAATATTTTTCTCTCAATAGTTTATCAACCTATTTTGAATATTATACTGACAAGAGCATTGGAGGGCTTTAGCTGAAAATCCTACCAGCTCCTCTAACATTTATTCATGTTGCAAGTTGCTCCTTAGGAAGGATTTGACGTCCTACTCCTTTAGCTCAATTTTACACCGCATCATTTTGAATGCTTAAGAGGAAAGGCATGCACTTAGAACCTAGAATAAGTTATATTTATTATTTTAACGTTAGTTTATGTTTTCGTCATATAATTAGATTTTGGTCATTTAAAATGGTTTCTTGCAATTTAACATCATTAAGAGTAAGTTAAGAATTTCATGTTTACATGTATTGTGTATATCTATGTTAGCAAGTCATATCTTGAGTCCTTTTATGCTTTAGAATAGTATTATGAGTTATAACTTGAGCAATAATAGGATTGTCTTTATTTTCTTTTATAGAATCTAATTCCCATGTGGAGTGGGAACTCTCATAGAGCCTATAAAAGTCATGAAATTTTTAGGATGGATAGAATTCATGTTGAATATAACAGCATGATACAATCTAGCCTTGGACACATCTAGGATTTTTGGAGTAATTCCTAAGTTTCTCATATTCTTGTTCATCCTTTGCTCTTCAACAAAGAAAATATCAGCTAATAATGGACATTCTTATACAAAGAAAATGCGCATCTTAATAGACCATCTACTGCATAGATATACCAAATGAATGAGAAAATTCACAACTCACAATCTTACTAAATTTAGTAGGAAGGATCAAGAACTTACAAAACATATTCCATGTAAAACAGCTTCTGTGTGCCAGGAAGATTCTCTTGGCATTAGATTCTGCAAAAACCAGAGAACTGAAAACTATAACACCAAGAAAGTAATAATATTAAGTAAGATAGCACGAATTAAGAAAGAAACTGTTAAATAAAACCCAAAAAAATAAAAAAACAAGAAAGAAACACCTTCAAAAATTCAAAGGGAAATTCGGTCATATCTAGAGCTCTAAAAATTAGAAACCATGACTTGCGCCTAAGCAGAAGATCAACGAGAAAAAGGGTTTCTTCTCCAGTAAATGGGCATCAAAATTTTTTTATCAAAACAGACCCAAGTAGAAAAAGGAGTTTTTTTATAGAATTCTTGGGTAATCAATCTGAAAGTGAAAAAACTCAAAGGCGTGTGCTTTGATCTTTCTCAGGGAGGCTGTTGAGGGCTGTTCTAGGTGAGTTCTACATAACAAATTAGTGAGCGTTTGTAACAGGGGCCTGGGGAAACATATAACAGGATCTTCATTCTTGAAGTTCTGTTTGTTTCTCCAAATAATCAAACTCTAATAGTGGTTTTCAGTTGAAGTCTCCTAAACTTCAGCATCTCTTAAACTATTAGGTATTAATTTGCAAATATTCTTTGAATTCATGAATAATAATAATAATAATAATAATAATAATAATAATTTGAAAGAAAAAATAATATAGCATTGATCCTATTTTTTTTATTTTTAAGTGTGATAGTTTTCAAATTGGCACAATTTTTTATTGGATAAATGTAAAATGAAGTATTACGAATATTATATACTTGTCAATATTATTTTTATTTACGTATTGAACAAAACCAAAACACGAACTTTAGGAATTAGTTATATCAACTATTTATTTAATTTATCACCTCGTGTTAAGAATAATAAACTAATACATATACAAAGAACACCTAATCTATCATGATATAAAAATAAATAAATAAATGTTTTGTATAAAATGATTTATGAGTTTCTCTTGTTATTCATATTTTCCGTAAATGCTCATCAAGTATGTAATACGATACACATCATAGTAAGAATTAAATGAGTTTACGACACATACACATGTATATGTATATATTAAAATTTGAATCACACACAAAAATGACTGTATGATTAATTTCCCTATCACTATACCATCACAAAATCACATTAACAAAATGTCGTCCAGCAAAAATATTACTGAAACTGATACATTGCCTTTTATTCACAAGCAAAAAATTTGTTTGACAACGTAATAAAAAGGGTTGGTCAAAAATCATAGATGGTTATAAAACTAATACTATACCTTATTCTAGTAATAACTTTCAACACGTGAATCTTTCACCATAAATCTATGAAACAATTACTTAAATTTGAATATATAATATGATTTGAAATTCAAAAATAAATTTTGTTTGGATTTTCATTTGAACCAATATGGAAAATAAATAAAGTGGATATATTACGAGTTCAATGACAGGTAATTATAAACATTAAATGGCGTAGTTATTTTTAAAATCGATGAAATCCTCATTTTGGATACGAATCTTTTGGACTTTAGAATTCAAATGTTGTTAAATATATCCAAAATAAATCAAACTTTTACAAATTAATTTAATGACAAAGGATTTTTTTAGTGGTTATACATCTTATTTGACCATCATAAAATGATATAAAAAATATTGACCCACTGCAAAAAAGAAAAGAAGAAAGAATTGAATCAATTGTAAATTTGAAAATCCAAGATATATATTTATTTAATGTTTAATTTGACCCATGCCTTTTTAACGGAGAAAGGAAAGTAATATACCAAAACTGGAAATAACATAAATTTAATTGTATGTTAGAGATTTAATAACGGTATTACGAAAGTGTTGTATATCTTCTTCTGATAAAAATCATACTCAGTAATAGTCATGATGTGGTTACAATTGTAAATAATTGCATTGCAATGTACTCAATCTTGTCTGCGAAATATGTGAAAAGAATGGCGTAAATCAATATAAGAAATCTTGAAAAAAATTAAATAAAAAAATGCATCATAAATATTTTATCAATCAATAATCAACAATCTGGAAAACCTAAATTGCTAATTATAAGTATTGCAATCCATGTAATATGGAGGAACCTTAGTTATAGCAAAAAAAAAATCAGTATGGGCATGGTATTAGTTACATACTAAAATTAAATTTTTAACATTTTAGATTGACGGCCTTACTGTTTGGCTTGTCAATATAAATCATTCTGTGTTTCTTTCAATCCACCACCACCAAAACTTTTGTTTATCATCTTTTTTGCATTTTGAGCATTTTGAGATGGCCACCAATGGAGGAGCAAAGCTTAAAATCCTTTGTATGTACAAAGAGTGCATGCACAACCATGCAGCACAAACCAGGGGCTACGTCCTGGATGGCTGTGGTCAATTTGAGGCCAGTGGCCCAAATGGAACCCCTCAAGCCATGGTTTGTGCTGCATGTTGCTGCCATAGAAACTTTCATAGGAGAGTAGAGGTCGACCTCCCCCTATCTTACAGTACTCGAACTGAAAACAACGACCTCTCCCAACAGCATGGCCGGTTGAACCTTCCTGCTCCACTCCCACAGCCGCGAGTTCATCAACAAACATCCACGAGCCATGCACCTACTTCTGTACCGAGCCCTGCAATTCCTGATCCACTCCCACAGCCACAGGTTCATCAACAAACATCTGCTAGCTACGCACCTACTTCTGCACCAGGCCCTGAAATAGGAAGGCAAGAAATGAATCAACCACAAGGCGTACAGAACTGCACTAGCCTGTACCTGATTCTCCATTCCAATTTTCGGTAGTACCTGTTCAGGAAGCTAGTGGACAGCAGATAATGGGGAATGAGGTCCATATGCGTAGAACAAGGATAACACGGCAACAAAGTGAAAGAATAAGAGCTGTTGCAGAAAGTAACAATTGGAAGATGTTCCGTGAATATTCTAAAGAAGAAGTTATCCGTATATGTTCAGATATTGGGATTACAAAGACAGTGTTAAAAGGTTGGATCTTCAACCACAGGCGTAAACAAGCAGCCAGCAATGCAGCCCCTAATTAAGACTCGAGTATACCATACTCTAGCATAGGAATTTGGTTTGAAAAAGTTTTCATTAGGATTTCATTTCATTAAGTCAATGTTTTGAGGTTCCTGTTTTATCGTTAACTTATGTTTCTATAGAAGTGACTGATGGTCTATCATTTTCCAGTTGTTCACCATGATGCAAAAATGTACCATCATGTAACTGAAATCGAGATATTGTCTGTACCAATGTTTTTTACATATCTAAATGTGTTCAGTCCAAATTCATAAATTGTTTTTGTTTCTGGTATAAAAAACTTTAGATCCTTTCTTGATTCTCCTATTCCTGCATTCAACTAAAATTAGATCTACAAAAACACTAAAAGTCAGCTATATCACCAAACAAATTATGTTCTTCGGCTAGCTGTGGACAACCAATGTTGAAATTTTCTGCAGTTACATATTTATTTTGAATAATCTGATAAAAATAATTCTTATATGAAAAATAAATTATGATTTATTGTACAGCAGAAGATCTAGATGCTGTTGGAAAAGAACATTGTTTAAGGTAGAACTTCAGGAAAAGCATCCTAACAGTTATCGTACTCTCTAATTTCTAAAGATGGTCAGGCCGCAACGTCTTGCCATTTGAGGTAACAATCAAATTTATTTTAAATTCTCAGATGTAGTTTAGCATCGTTTCTCTCCCACAGACAACACACATCACAATATACTATGCTAATCCATTCCTTACGACACTTCTTTATTTGCATCCAACTCTTCACAACTTTAAACTATTCTGAAAGATTTAATCTATCATTTCATTCCATTTTCCAATCCAAATCATGTAGTTTCAATCAATCTAGCAGCCTCTGAATAACACCCTATCTACGCTCTTATGAACCCATATGGCAGCAAGTGCCTCGCTGATACAGTGACCTCATCAGTAAAATTTCAGCTTCATCAAAACATGGGTAAGCCACCACTCTTTGGCAGAAGAAGGTTGCTTGGCAATGTCCAAATTTACTAATTTATAACTTTCGACCTCTTTTGGGCACCATACTTAGGCTTTTCCTTACCAAATATCATACCGCATCACCCTTATATCGATCATATAAGATTTTCAGAATATTCTTTAGGACATAATTCAACAAGTTATTTTTTCTTCTCAAAAATTGTCTTCTAGGCACATAGTGTTTGCATGAAAAGTGGTGAATGTTCATAACCCACAAGATGAGCCTTAACTGACTCTAAATGACCGTATAGACCAGAAAGTTTAGAAGAACCAGTTATTAAACCTCCGTAACAACAATCCCATATTAACCGCGCTAGAAGCGGCAAGAAAAAGATAAGCTACGACCACATTATTCTAGCTAAATTTTAATGCTTCAACATGTTCACAGCAAAAATATCTGATGCAACCATGTAGCACCAAAGATAAGGACACCTTGGCAATGACTGTCATTATAATTACGAAATCCATTTATATAAGTTGAAGCATTCAATTTTTTGCATAAACTTACAAACAGAAAGGTCATTTACTACAGAGTACAAAGAAACGAAAAAAAGGAAAAAAAAAGTTATTTAACAGAGAACAGAACAGCACAGGATGGTAATAGCAAAAATTGAAGGTTAAAGAACAAGATCCAAGTTTCTTTCAACAATATCAAGGGATCAACAAAATCGAATCTACCACTGTGAATGACTACCTCATTTAAGAGATTAAGATTTGGATGAGGTGGCCATTCAATGAGAATTACACTGAAAAAGACGCACTAAAGAATAGATTCTGCAAATTAATCCAAGTAGGAGCCTATTCTTAGTTTGGTAGTGAGTTTACCATTAAAACACAATATAAAGTACAACAGACATAAGGGACATGCTCCAAAAACAATGGATTACTTCATGTCAGAAAAGAGGAGTTAAAATATACATGGTAGAAGAGGCAGTTTCATTGCTACTTAAAGAAAGAAAAACTGCTAACTGTAATCAACAATGGGAAGCAAACCCAAGGGAAAATCACTTTCAAAACCACGAAACTGATAAGAAAAGGAATAGAATGAAAAGAAAACAAAACCTATACCAACAGGAGGAAGACCAAATAAGAACTCCACTGGTAGTGACGACCATAGCATCTGGTTCAAGAAGCAGCAGAGAATTGCGCGCCAGCAGCAACAGCAGACAGACAACAGCAGCAAGACAAGCAATAAGTGTTTAGCAGTTGAAACATTACAACTTCATTACAGCAGCAAGACAAGCAATAAGTGTTTAGCAGTTGAAACATTACAACTTCATTACAGCAGCATGTGATAGCATAGGCTACCAATCCTGCTAAGGTACAAAATTAACAGCATATTTCACAGCGACTATTCCAAAAAATTACAAAAAGTTAAATATCCCTGCTTAGAGGGAAAAAAAAGGAAAAAAACGTGAATGGTGATTGGATTGATGATAGAATAGAATCTTGGACAACGTACAGTGTTCAAAAGGAAGGCACTCTCATGTTAGGATGCGCCCATTGTCTAATAAGCATAGATTCTTCTTAGAATATGAAATCATTTTCAAAGGCAATCCTGCTTTCAGAAATACAAAGTGATGCTCAAAGTCCGTTTCATTTCAACACCACACATGACAAGACCAATAATATGATCATGCATAAAGTCGAGAGTGATAATGTATATGCAGCAACAAGTCTATGCAAAGTATAGTTTTCATGAATAACTATTTATATCGTATGAGATTGTGAAGGCAAAACAAATCTTTAAATATATGTAACACACCTCGTAATTACGAAAAAATGTATATAGGGATTGATAGAAGTAGGACGAAAAGAGAGAAATAACTTTTACTTGGTTTGAATAAGAAGGGTCAATTTACTAGTAACTACATGTAAATTACCAGCACATTTTACTCAACTAGCAACCCCTGCATTTTTCGATCCTATGTTGTTTGGCTTACAGCATCCCGCATAACATGAAAAGAGGAAGCATACTATAGTAAACACTATCAATAAAGAGTTTTCTAATGATTAAAGATGAGTGAAAGATAATAACAACTAGTTAAGGCAAGCAACCAAAGAAGACAAGTCCAAGTAAATACTTCTTAGCAGAAAAAGTTGGATATTTGGATTCAATGGTAACTAAGAAATAAAATATCTGATGCTTTAGAAGTTTGTTATCAAATAAAGGACCACTGCACAATCGATAAACAATAATGGTGTTAACAAGACTACAAAAAAAGCTTAATATGAGACAGTAGATCATTTACAATGTCAATCCAAAATGTTTTGCCAAAATATATTAAAGTGAAGTTGTACCCAAATTCCTTTCACATAAATCATCAAAGGATTTCAATTTAAATTCTCCGTCAATATTTCAGCCAACAAAATCCAGCTTTGACCTATATCAGGATCGCCAACATAGAAAATTCTTAAGAAAGAACTCATCCAATATGAGTCCTAAGATTTTCAACTCAAAATCAAATACAAAGGGCATATACAAAATATAAATTTTCCTATTTTTGTATTTAAAAGAGAAGTAATATGAGATTTACAAAAGCAACATTTTTAGATCTATAGGCTTTTCCAAACCTCAAGATTTTACTTGGAATTCTTAGGAAGACACATTTAGTTAAAGCTTAAATAAGTAGTTAGTACGTTTTGATCATTAGTTTATGTTTTTGTTACTTCATTAATTTTAGGCCAGTTTTCATAATTTCTGGTAATTTAATTAGCTCAAGGGTATATAGTGATTCCATGACCATGTGTACATATAAGGCGCGTGACTTAAGTTAAATAATGATATTTACAATTCCTTTTTCAGTTGAAGTCACATTATGAGTTATATAAGTTGACTTTTAACCGGACTAGCGATATGTTTCTTCGTTAGATTCTAATTCTTAAGTGGAGTAGAAACTATCGAAGAGACCATGATGGTCAACAATTGTCATAATCTGAAGAAATCAAATTGGTGTACAATAGCGTCATATAATGAATCACACAGATGATTTTTGATAGAAGTGGCCATAAAGATTTCACTCAGGATTCTAGAAGTAGAATGCAGTCACAAAAAGTAGATTCCATGCCATTCCTACTAGCTGAAATTTAGGTGAACAATATGACAGCTCATGAAATCTTATTCTCTATTACAACAAGTTAGAATCATAAACATTAAAGTCCCTTCTCTTTTAACAACTTAAATTTGTAGATCACCGAACGAGGCAAAGACAGAGAGGTCTTGACTTCAAGTATCATCACCACCATTTATGGAGAAGAATCCCACATGTTAAGCATGTATAATATTCGATATCTCTCACACTCATAAGCAGTCCAAGTACCACAAGAACAGCAACCACTGAGTGACCAAGACTAAATAAAAGCTTTCTTGTCCTTTGTGGCACCCATTGCTCCATGCAAAAAGGCACTTTTCTTTTTCCTTTAGGTTTCAAAAACTACAGAAATACAGACCTTTCTATGGAGATAGCAGTGTTCTTTGTTCAAAAAGGTAAGGGGAAAACCATTTCTTTCTTTCAATTGGATGCTCTTAGGGCCTCCCAACACCTCAAGTAAGATGCTTTAGCCGCCAATGTTAACAGATTCCCAACAAGTTGGAGCAGTGCTTTCACACTTATCATCCCTTTTCAATCATCTTAAATACATGAATTGATTGCCATTTGATGAGAGACTGAGAACTTGATGAAATATGAAAAAAATGAAGTAATAAAAGAGGAAGTATGATAGACGAAGCTGTTCTATTTAACTTTTGAAAGGTCCCAAAATGCCAAAACCTATAGTTTAAACAACATTCATGTACAACATATCCCCTTTCCAGAGATCTAACAAACAATCTATTAAAAGCACAGTTACTACTCTCGTAGTAGCAATCACAGTCGTGAGCAGCCTTCTTCATAATCAGAAATCACTCATTTTTCTACTAAAAAAAAAATTCAAGTAATACACATTATCACCTAGTTCTATATACCTGACAAGGCAAGCCTAGCATTTATTGATTCAAATAATATGAACCCTGATACATCCTAAAGCCTAAACTAAAGTTTGCTGATTTACTAGTGTTGCTGAAGTGATTTCCTTCTTAAACACTTCTACAATAATCAGTACGGTGATAGAAAACATATCTTCCAACTATTACTTTTAGAATGATATCCATTTTTATCATGCAGAAATCAATCATATGGGCTTTACAGTGTAATGTAACAACCAGTAATTTCGCTTCGCGTAAAATTGAAGATACATTTCAACAGAAAACAAAATCTTGCAAAAACTCATCAAATCTAGTAAATAGGATCAAGAACTTGCATATAGTTTCTTGGCATTATATTCTGCTTGCATGGCATTGTATTCTGAGAGAGAGAAAAAAAAAAGAAAATAAATAAAAGAGACAATTGAGCAAAGACAATAATCTTGAAATAACATGCCAAATATTTCCAAAAAGAAACACCTTCAAAAATTAAAGGCCGCTCGATCACATCCTGAGCTCTACGTTTCAATAGCGAAAATGAAAAAGGCAATGGAGCATCAAGATTCTTGAATCAAAACAAACACAAGACACAGAGAGTTTGGGGGGTAAAAATTGTAATCTAATGCCATTTTTTATTGTTTTTCCTAAATTGTAGTAGTTTCTAGTTTTCCCCTGATCTTGAACGTCTCTTCAGTTAATAGGAAGTAATATGCAAATGTTTTTGTTATTTGCTTAATTTCACTTTACCCCTCCTATTCTCGTTTCATGTCACTGCGCGGTCTATACTCTTAATTATTATCATTATATTGTCTGCTTCTTCAAATGCATCATTTTATCCTCCAATTATATCATTTCATCTCCTTGTGCTCTAATATATGATTGAATTGCTCTTATTTTTTTATTATTTGATAATTAATTTTATATTAATATTTTATAATTATATTTTATATATCAATAGACTTATATGTATATTTTAATATTTGTTTAACTTATTAGTTAATATTTAATAGTAAATTCATTTAAAAATTTATTGTACTTCAATTTTAAGGACTATTTTGAATTCAACTTAGTCTCTATTAAATTATTATATAATTGAATATTTTTTATTAATTAATACGTTTTACTTATAAGGTTTTTACTCACCAAAGTGTAAAAAATATGTAGTATATCTTTAAATAATATTTTAATAAAAATATTAAATATTAGTATAAATTTCTCATTATTAATCGAATTGTATTTAATTTAATATAAACTACGTTGGATTCAAAAAAAAGTAGCCATAAAATTTAAGTACAATAAAGTTTCAAATAATTTTATTATTAATTGTTAGTTAATTAAGTATAAAAATATTAAAATACAAGTCCAATAATATTAAACTATGATTAGAATATCAATACAAAATAAAATAAAAATTAAAAGAATGTGATACAATTATTCGAGTACAAGAAATCAAGTGATACAATCAAACCAAAATTCGGAAATCACCAAAAGTCTCCATATGAATTTATGATACGAAGAAGGTAAAGCAAGACAAAAAAGAAGGGAATGGAAATAAAACAAATTCATTTAGGTTCTTTTGTTGGGTTTTTATTATATTATTATATTTTTTTCATTTAAATATTTTGTCGTTATATGATATATTATTAACATCTAAACATATTTTTTTTTCCCCAAAAAAACTTAAGAATTGTAGACTCAAAAATACTGCACAAAAATAAATACCATATTTGTTCTTGAAAATAACAGACTCTACACAAGTTGCTTATGCTAAAATATGCATCCCTAATTACTAAATAATTTTTAATAAATAGTATTAAACAGATAAAAACCAGCAACCATATTGATTTGTTTATCATATTCATATTATCTAAAATAAACATAAACATTAAAAAATAAAAATAGAAAAGTTTATGTTGTGTAAGGGGTATTTTAGTAAATCGATTTTTAAAGTGCCCTCAGCAGGCTCAGGTTAGGGTTTATGGCTGCATTTCACACAGTATAAAGCATTTTCGCCCATCTTCACTTCATCCACCCCTATAACCGCTCTGCTCCGTTGCGCCGCCGCCACTCCATTTCTAGGTGCATTTAATACATACGACATTTTGATTTGATTTGATTTAGTTATTATTTATTTATTTATGGTTTTGCGTATAATTATTTCTGAACGAGTTATATACTTCAGTTATTGTTTGGAATTGCTTCATATGGTCAGATTGTGGAAAACATTGCTGATTTGGAACGAGCCAAGTCTAAATCTACTTAACGAGTCGTTTTCTGTTGATTCTGCAGATTATGTATTCGAGTATTATTTTATTGTTTTTGAATATCCATTATTGTGTTGTTAAAGTTGAAAATCTTCTGAAACTTTTAAGCAAATGTGGTAAAATAAAATAAAGAGCTTTTGTGACTTTTGCAAGTTTTTTTTTCTCTAAATTTTCCTAATTGTGTTGGTTATTCGTGGCAACAGGCTAGAAGCTCCCAAGGTTCATATCAAGAAGGAAAATGTCAGGGTAATTTGAAACTTTTTAACTTTTAAGTAATTTTCATGACTTTTATGCCTAAGTGATATCCAGAAATGTATACGTCCTAAATGAGTTGTAATATGTATACGTTTCGGTATGACCAATTTGTTTGCTAAGCTAAAAAGTCAGTTGTTTTCACAGACTTCTATATTGGTTTTAGTTCTGTGGTCACACATGTCGGTTTTTTCTTGAGGGTAGTATTTTAAGTACTGCAAATTTTAATTTGTTGTATTGCACAATTTGTCCTGTCCAAGTTTGATGGCTTCCTGTGTTACTGCATACCCTTGCACTATCTTCAATGATTGGGGCCTTCTCTTCTGGTTCGTCTTAGACCAAAAAACAAGGCAACCCCTTTTTGTTTTCTATCACACAGCAGTTTTTGAATTTTTGAATTTTTGAATTTTGAGGTTTTGCATTGTTGCCAAGAGATTTTTGTTTTTGATTTTATCTTTACAATTGGATGGTTTCACTATCCTTCTTGGGTAAATATACTGGATAACATTTAATACCCATGCACAATTTTTTTTTTATGTAAGTTGCTTGAGGTTCTGTGCAAACCTGCCATTCAATGTGTCTCATCTTGCAACACTTCAATTTGCTGTCCATCAATATCTATCAGCACGGATTTCTCTTGTGAAGGGCTGAAAAAATGTGAAAAAGATTGTTAATTTCTTAATTGGGTTATATTGGTTCTTTTCCCAGTTTTTTTCTTTTGCTTTTCTAATTCATACTACTTTTTGTCCTTACCAGCGAGGATGCTGTTGTTGCAGAGGCTCCAGCACCGGCTCTTGGAGAGCCTATGGATATCATGACTGCACTGCAGTTGGTACTGAGGAAGTCACGGGCTCATAGTGGGCTTGTACGAGGGCTCCATGAAGCTGCCAAGGCTATTGAGAAGCATGCAGCACAGCTTTGTGTTTTGGCAGAGGATTGTGACCAGGCAGATTATGTTAAATTGGTGAAAGCCCTATGTGCTGATCATAATGTCAGCTTGATAACGGTGCCTAGTGCTAAAACTCTTGGCGAGTGGGCTGGAGTAAGTAACCTCTGTGTGCTTCAATATTTTGCCTTTTCAGAATTAAACTATTTTCTGTCCCCTCTCTTGATGGGAGACCCAATTTCAGTTAGTTTAAGTCAGACAGGTCTGTAGGATGAGCTTATGGGGCTGAAGTTTGGCTCATTGGCACTTTTTACTATGCCTTAGAGATGAATGCAGCACCCTATATTTGAATATTCCTTCAGTTGAATTTGGATAGGTGTCTCCTATATCTACCTGAACATCTAAGGAGGAAACATAAGTTTAATGATTTTCTATTTACCTATTTAAAGTAAAATATTATAAGACAATTCCTTCAGTTGAATTGAGATAGGTCTCTCCTATATCTACCCGAACATCTAAGGAGGAAACATAAGTTTAATGATTTTCTATTTACCTATTTAAAGTAAAATATTACAAGACAATTCCTTCAGTTGAATTGGGATAGGCCTCTCCTATATCTACCTGAACATCTAAGGAGGAAACATAAGTTTAATGATTTTCTATTTACCTATTTAAAGTAAAATATTATAAGACAGTTTTTGAGTGGACTTCACTAAAATATTAGAAGGCATTGTAAGGACCAGATGAAAGTTAAATTGAAAATAAGAAACCTAAGGGTCTTATTCTCTATCTCATCTGAAGCCAAAGGATGATCATGGATTTAAATTTCTCACGATTGTCGTCTGAGACACCTTGGAGTGTCAATACTGATGTGATACTGCAATCCTTCTGATGGTTTCTTCCTCTATACTTGTATTCTTAATTCCAGTACAAACTCATGTTTCTGCTATCATATAAATTCTACAGCTATTTATTTTATGCAAATTGTTTTTCTAATTTTATGAGAGTATTTGTTTTTCTTTCTTTTCAGTTTGCTTAAAGGCCTTATTATTTATATGTTTTGTTGTTTTGTCTCTATATGATCTGCATTCAGCTGTGTAAAATTGATTCTGAAGGAAAAGCAAGGAAGGTGGTCGGTTGCGCCTGTGTTGTTGTGAAGGTATTGGCCAGAAGTTTATATGAATTGTATAGTTTACTACAGGCTGAAACATTCTCATTTCTGTTTCCTTTTTTTTTTCCTCTAAAGAACTTAATCATTGTTATGGTCTAATCATTTTGCAGGATTATGGGGAAGAAAGTGAGGGCCTTAATATAGTTCACGAATATGTGAAATCCCATTAGATGGATTCACGATGAAGATGGAGACTTGTGGAAGAGGTTTTTTAGTTTTGATTCTACTGTGCTAGCCATATTTTTTCAGCTGTGTAGTTTAGAACACTTTCCAAGTCCTTAGAGGCTTGAAAATTGAAAAATCATTTTATTTGCTTTTTACTGACTTCTTCATCCCTTGAACTATTTTTCACATCATTTTTCTTTTTAATTTACATTCCTTCTTAACTTTTCCTACCACTATCATCATTTGATTGGCTCTTAGTTTTGTTTTACTCAAAACTTTAGTGGTGGTGACGAATAGATCTTTTGCCTTAGCCTAATTATTGGCTGGGAGTCGTATAATGTTTGAAGCTGTGAAGACAGTGAATGTCAATGTTTGGTGATTATCAAAATCTTAATATGTGGTCAATTATTCAATGATTTAATGCATAGCAAGATGTCTTGGAGGTATTCTTTTTGTGTATGTATCCGCTGTCCTCTTGTACTAGTTTGTCCAGAGATTTATATCAATAGTGCTTGCAATTGGAGTACTACTTAAAACATAGAATAATGCAGCTCAGTCGATTAGTATTCCATATTTTCAACTAAAACGATCATTACCTTCTATTTGAAATAGATAAGTTTTATATTAAGAGCATGGACAAGATTCAAACATTAACAGTAGTCACCTTCCATGTTGCCCATCATATCACTTTTCTAAACATCTCATATTTGACATCTCATTTCACCTCTCTCTCTCACACACATTGCTCTCTCCCAAAACTAAGAAGAAACAGCATCAACTAGCACTAACAACTCACACCAGCCCTGGTTTGCATTAACTTTTAACGTATTTAGCCATTGAATAACTCTAGAACTTTCAGACAATTAAATTTTAAGCTACTTTGCAACTGCAGGCCAGAAAAGAAACTGCAAACTTATTCTGTCCGGTTGAGAAAGATGTTCAACACTTATTCTTATCATACATGTCTCATCGGAAAAATATGTGTATCTCTGTTCGTCTAGAAAGGAGGACATTCAAATGCAGACAGGCATACTGAGCTTACTCTTCGTATTCAGTCTCTTCACTGTCATCCTCATTATTTTCTCCATACCTCCAACCTTCTCCCATAAATATGTATATCTCTGTTCATCTAGAAAGGAGGACATGCAAATGCAGACTGGCATATTAAGCTTAGTCTTCATATTCAGTCTCTTCATCGTCATCCTCATTATTTTCTCCATACCTCCAACCTTCTCCCATATTGTCCCGTTCCTCTTCCGTTTCTTCACTATCTTCATCATCATACATTTCCTCTTTACTTGGCCAAGGCTTTTTCACCACATTCAAGTTGCCAGTTGAAGCAGTAGAGCTTTTGCGCTGTGGAACTTTTGAAGGAGGCAGCTTTAAATTTGGCTTCGGCCTGTTTTGTTTCTGAATTTTACCATTACTACGTTTTCCAGCATATGCATCCAGATCACTCCCTTCATCCATCTCATTTTCATTATTTGGTTGGGTGTTCTTGGCATTCTCATCAGGAAAATGGCCAGGGTGCTCTCTCCTTAGATGAAGATTCAGCTTGTATTCATGGATGTAGGCCTTCTCACAGCCTTCATATGGACACGCATATGGGCGCTCAGATGATGCAGGGCCTGAAGCTCCTGTAGAAGATTTTGGAGCTTTCACTGGTTTTTCTGTTGGGGGAGTATATTTGGCTGCGTCTATGACATTCTGCATGAGTTGCCACAATTATGTTAGGTAGCAGCAAAGAAGAAATAATATGGTGGAATGCAAGAAATGAAAATAGTATAGAAATGCTTTTTGCATATCCATATCTAATTTGTGTTTTTATACCATAATTTTCTCATTGAAAAGCCAATTGATAGAGGTTAGATGCCTCCATAGTGGTGCAAGAGACATGATGTGATTGCAAGACCATCATGATGCTTTGTAAAGGGGTTCTTCAGTAAATATTCACTCTCTATGTTTACATCTTGTTTCATGTATTGCAAGTAATATTATGATCTCTACGAAAGCAAATCTACTCATTCATCTGGACATTCACAAGCAACCCTGTACCCCACCTAAAAATAACAGACATACAAGGCATTGTAAACTCACACACTGAAGCACCACAGTTCTAATATATCTATTTACTTTCTAAAACTAACTTATCACCTTATCTGAAGCATCAGGAATACTAATGAGTAAACAGAGTATAAACAACTATCACAAGAAAAGAAAGATAAAGCTAGCAAAGATGAGGGAAATTTGCAAGTATGAACCTTCTCGTGATGAGATGCAATGTGATTCTTTAGCTTGTACTCATGGGCATATCGTTTTCCACATTCAGGATATGGGCAAATATGATAATTCTCCTGAGAATGTGTTTTCATGTGTGACCTTAGATTGAAATCTAGAGAAAATGCCTGCGTAAAACGAATTAAAAGATCAGAACTGAGGCAGGTGGTAACAGGAAGCAAGAAGAAATATTATAATCATAAGACTCAATTCCAATGATTCTTGCAAATTCCGCAAAGTGTCAGAATGCAAGACAACTGTGCAATAGTGCCTACAACAAAATCAACAGGAATGAAACAAATGGCAAGACTACAAGGGGAAGGGACTTTTTGTGTGCATGTGTGGGTGGGCGAAGAGGGGATGTTCTACCAGCTACTTGTTTCATGGCTTTAATTTGAGCTGCAGACCCCACATGAACTCTTTCAAGAAGGTATGTTTACTCACCTTACCACAGCCTTCATGTGGGCACACAAAATCTCTCTCTCCAGTATGAATTAAAAAATGCCTCTTTAGTTTTGAACTATCCAAAAATTTCTGCAAAATAACCCACAACTCGTTTATTGCCCATGAGAAACTAACAAAAAGAAAATAGATGAAAGATCAAAGCATCTTTATAAATAAGCACATAATTCTATTACACATTCCATCAACTACACGCAGACTTGCTCAAGAACATCCCTTCTTTTCATACGGCTTGTATTTTCTACCAAAGCTTCACTTAAGATCACCGGCCACCCACTTGTTCACCTGAAGCCCAAGTGACGCAAAAGTTTTTCCGAACATCTATCGAAATCAGATTCCCAATCGTAGAGGTAATGATTTTGAAGTAAAGAAATGCATGACAACGAAAATCAGGTTCCCCCGATTGTAGAGCTGAAGATGTAATACCTTTCCACAATTCTCATAATGGCAAACATATTGTCTCTCCCCATGAATGTGAGAATGCTTCCTCAAGGCGCCAGCATCAATGAATGTCTTTCCACAAGCTTCGTAACTACAAAGGAAAAGAACTTCCGTCGTTGGTTCAGGCTCAGGTTCTACCAGTTGTGGTTCTTTTGATTTCTCTTTCATGGCCTTCAATGTGGCCTCTGAAAAGCATGACAGAAAAATTATAGTTCAAATTTAACCTCCAGCTCACAGTTAAGTATCATTTGCCATATTAGAATGACCAACAAACACACACACCAAAAAAAAAAAAAAAAAAATTGCGAGAAAAGGAAAGCACATGATTGGCACAATGAGTAGGCCACAAGAAAAATGAATTGCAGGTGTCAACTAAGGACTGTCACAAGAAGGCCATAACTTGAGAATATAAAGAACTGAAAGAACAAGCAGATTGTATGCAGTTTTCCTCGTGTTTCTGGAGATTGAACAATTACTTTTCAGATCATGGCAACCAAAATCTTCTGTCTATGAATCAGGAAAAGGCACAAAAGTATTACTCAAAAGTTTTGAGATACAATACATTCAGAAATACTTAACGAGAGTAAAAAAACTAAAGTATTAATAAATGAATGCGAAAATTGAATGAATACATACAAAAAACATAAAAGCATATACTTGGTATCATAAAGGCATGTTCCATATTAGTTAAGGACAATATTGCAATAATATTATTACTACTGATGTGGTGAGCAATTTTCTTCGCGAGTTGAGTCTTTCTATATTCTTGGTCTGTTCGATAATTTAATCAATCTTTTCACATTTTGTAGAGACAGATTGCATCTCAAATATGAAATTTATGTTTTAATTAGTTTGGTCGACCTGATACGCTCTGAGAGCATTAAGGAGCATCTTATCCCATACGAGAATGTCTTAGATACCAGAGGGCAGTTGCAGTATCAGTGCTTCCTAAAAGAGAAGCAACATATTGAGGAGTTCCAAATTAAAATTCTCTAATTGATTTCCTCAATACTTGTCAATAAATTAACTCAGTAGGAACCTCCCTGCACCGTTCTAAGCCAACAGCTTCTGAAAGCAGATGATGTTAAAAGGAACAAATTTTTTTATTGAACTGATTGGCCAAGCATGGAATATTGCCAAATGCTTAAATTTAGAGAAGTGTTCATATCCATCAGTTGAAATATTGAATCTGTAAAGAGCTTCTCCATACAAGACCCATTAATTCGTTTGTCACATCCGCTTTCTCCTCATAACACAGAGTTATACACCAAAAAAAGAACCAAGTACAGCATCTCTATCAACAGTATTAAACAGCCTAGGGCATCCTTCCATTTGCTTGTTTGGATCACATCTCTTTAAGGGCTTGAGCACACCGACAAAAAGAATTGCATCGACCAATTTCACTGCATTTGAAGTTTTCTATCCATTTTCTTTTCCATTTAGAGGACAGCTTGTCCTCAAACATTGTATCTTTCCTTGTCAATAGAGTATCTGATTCTAACTAAAACAAAAAGTCAATTACAGACAACTGAGGCCCCATTCATGTCCTCCCCAACATGTAAGGATGCCATAAAACAAAGAGAAAAGTAAAGGAAATAAACATTATTTTAAGACAATCTAAAAGTCCAAGGAACAAACAAATTACCATTCTATGATTGGCGCCACCGAGTTTAATGCCACAAAGAAAACAGACAAAATCACAAACCATTATAGCCAATTTCTCTCTTTAAAATCCTATAAGTAAAAAATGGTATAAATTGAATAACATACTAAACTCTTTACTGGAGACATTCATTCGCTGCATAATTGAAAGATGAATGCTATGATACTAACCATTAACCCATTTCAAAACAAGGCACTTCCCACCAGTTGCAATGACGTCCTGTGGCACCCTACGAGAAGTAAACGGGTTAGCAAAAAATAAGCAAAAATGTATTCAAAAAATAAAAACAACTATGAGCAAATACATTGTATGGATGAAAATTTTCTCAAGAAGCTGAAGGAAACACTACAAAAATCCAACCGCCCTACTCATCAAACAACAAAGGTTGACCTAAATTCAAATGTAGTGTTCATAACTTCAAATCATGGAAGCCAATCAAAGGGCACTAACACACGGATCATCCAACAAACATTTTGGCCCAACTGCATCCAGCCAACAGGTCAAGTGAGCTAGGGTAGGTGTAACTACACCAAAACCTACTTCCTCAACAAAGCCGTCCAAACCATCAATTTGTATATTCTGATTGAAAAATGGTTATAATGAAACAAAGGTTAATCCATATCAAATAATTTCATGGGTTTGTTTATGCTTGATTTAGCATAAACATGTCTTCCTCTTAATAAGTTAATTTATCTCTAAAAGTGAGAATGAATGGATAAAATTTTTCTGGTGATAGGAATTGAATGCAGAGGGGCTCACTTTACAAAAGTACAAACAATTAAAGCATAATGCAGTACACTCTGTAAATTGGAGCGTTGATTTTAGCAATCAAATTCATTTTCTTTTTCTCTTTTCCTCTAATGACTTCCTATCTTTAAATTTTCAGAGGGAAATGTTGAAATGAAGAGATCAAAATGAAAAAATAACCATTTCCATAACATCTGGAAAAGTGCCTTCACTTATTAAGAACAAAAACTACAACATTCAATTTACTAGGAACATCCCTTTCCATTATTAGAAGTTCTATAAAAATTGCCATTCTGTATTAGGTCCTACACTAGTTGAGCCAAAGCACATGCTGTTATCAAAAGACCGGGAAATCTACCCCCTGGAAAATATAGCAAGGTATTCATCCGAAGGAGTTGAATGCAACAAATTCTCTTCTTTCTGCCTTTAGATTTTGGTTATATTCTCCAGAAATTTGTTCTTATAAAGTCAAAGGTTTTAAAATGCAGAAGTCACTTGCTAGAGTTAACCACATAGAAGAAGCAAACTTCATCAAGATTCAAGACCGAGTACGTATCCAATAATTTTGAGAAGTAACTTATGTAAGTGTCAAAACAATCACATAATTACACTGTTTACATAACTAAGACAATTACGCTAGAAGTTTCAACAAAAAGCATTAAATTTCAATGGCCTAGGTGGGGGTGGTTTCTGAGTCGGCCCAAAGGACAAACCTGATCGCTGAATGTGCTCAGTTTGTTTTTCCGGCACTTCAACCCCACAGAAGCAATTAAGGGAGTGCTTCATTGCATTTTCCTCTAATGAACAAATTAGTTTGTGAATAAGATGACTTAATTTACATTCCATTTTTCCATAGTGAAGCTGATGATGAGTCTAAATAGCAGGAGCAACATGAAAAGCAGAGACAGTAAACCAGATGAAACAAAATATGATGGGAATTATTCTTGGACACATTTTGGTAAGCGAATGAAAAGACAGAACAGAAAAAGACCCTGTCAAGTAAAAAAATCACAAAACATCTGAATTACAAATTTTGTACATCTCCAGATTCCTCCTTTAATTTCTTCAGCCAAATAAAAACAACAGTACTAAACTCTCGAATTTATTCCTTCCCTTCCCTTCCATCTCACACAATAAAGGTAGCCTCCGATTATAATGTAAGAACTGTCCTCCCAAAAGTACACCATCATCTTTTACTTTTTTATTTTCTGTCTTTTCCTTCCTATAAATGACTATTCAACCTTTTTCCCAATACAAAACTAATTCATGTAGACTTTCTCGCAACAGCTGCCACCACAATTGATGACTAAAGGAAGAAAACAACAAAGACTCTTCCAATGCAATTTATTGTACTCTCAAAATCGTTCAATTAGTAGAGACACAGAAGACACAATATAGCTCGATTATTCAGAATAATTTCAAAACCCATAAAAATGGTTCACTCAATTCATCATCAGATACACAATTCTGTACACATCAATAGGGGGAAATAAACTAAAAAACTAATTCCAAATCCACATATCAGATATCCTGCGGAAACTTACACAGAAAACGTTAAGCAGAACATAAAAAAGAATAAAAGTTGCGGTTTTTCTTCTATACCATTCTTTGAACCATTTAACAGGAGGGGTTTTGGACTTAGTTATGGGGCGTCTGTCAAACAGATTATGAGTGAAGTGAGTCTCCATGCCGTTTTCGTAAATCAACGGAAAATACTCCTCATAAGCTAAAATAAGGGTTAGGGTTTCAAGGGTATAGATACATATATATTCAAGAAAGTATGTTCATTAGAAGGAACAGAGCTTTGAAACATTTGGAGGTTTTTGGAGAATGGAGAATTAACGGTGTGTTCGTTTTAATCTGGCAGTTTTTCGTTTTTCCCAGACCGGTTCAGGATTGGAGACAGAACCGGTCCGATTCGGTAACGAGATGGCTCTTCACATCTCTTTAGGGACTTGTTTGGTTGGCTTGCTTATGATTGATACCAATCAAGCCCAATATCTTGCTTGGGTGGACCGCGGACATGCAAAAGCCCATGATTTACTAACAAATTGCTGGATGCTTGACAGTGGACCCTGATCTGTAATTATACGAATCTGGCCAAGCCCATACTAATACATGATTGGACCATTTTACCCCTTGGGTTGGACGAGTTTTGCTAATTTTCTTGTCCAAATATTTGCAATTTTTGAATTTACTTTGTTCAAGATCAATTCGATTATCATTGAATTGCATTTGTTAATTTGCTTGGGTTGGGGCGAGTTGGGGCCAGTTTGCGATTTTGTTTTTAAATATTGAGTTTTTAGTTTTTAAAACTTAAATTTGATTGATATTTATTTCTAGACTTAAGGTAAATAATAATACTCTTTCACATCTGTTACCTAATGTCTATATGATCAATGTAAGTACTTAAAATGCAAATTATAACTTTTGGCCCCGTTTGGATTTGAAGATGTGATTAATAAGATTAATTTGATAATGTAGGATTACACTATTTATAAATTATATAATATTATTTTAAAATGTGTTTGGAGTGTAGGATTGAAAATTTAGAAAAGCAGATTAATTTCGCTATCATATGTTTTGTTATAATGATTATATAATTCTAATGACAAATTGTCTTAAATACCCTTGAAATAAAAAATACTATACATGTTTGAAAGGTAATTTGATAACATCAGACCGGATTTGAGGTGCAAGCAAGTAAATTCGCATTTAGTGGATCTGTGCGTATGGATTTGGACTACACAATCTTGTGGGGGAGCTCATGATATGTAATCTGATACCATGCCGGGCCCATTATCTATCTTGGGCTGACGTCCAAGATGCCAAACAATTGACCAAGTCTGATTATATACTCTATTCAAGAGCCTGCCAAACAAAACGTAATAGCTTGATTGTAGTCATTCTAATATTTCGTTTAGCGGGGGGTGGGGCCGCTATGGATACTTTCAGATGGATTTAGGTTGCAAGTAAAGGCCCATAAAGAGGTCGAATGTAAACCCAAGTCTAATCCGGTCCAGCTCAGCCCTTGAGGCTCCAATTTGGGTTTGGTATACTTCTTTTTTTTTTTTTTTTTGGTAATTTAATTTATAGCATTCTAGATTTTATCATATTATTGTGTAGTTTAATTGAAAATTGTCATTGTATTTATTTTTTTATTTTAAACATTACATTGTGTATTGTAACCCCATTATTACCAAATTATAATTCAAGCTGGTAATCGACTAAACACAGTCTTGGGTTCGATTGAAATCATATATTACTGTCAAGGGGTCCGAGTGAAATTTTAAATTCCGATTTGGGGTCAATTAACAATTATTTTGTTGAAGAAAAAGAACAAGAAATGAAAATGGGAGAATCTCATTACCTTCCCAAGTTTTTTGATAAATCCCAGAGTACCATCCTGACTTTTGAGGAACTCTCAAAAACCTCCTTGAGTGTTAGGATGGACCCGCTAGTCAAGATTGGTAAGGACCCTCGAAACAGTCTCGGCTCAGGTTAGATTCTTACGAGGCATTTTATAATAATAAAAATATAAAAAAATTAAAATAACACCACTAAAATATTCTAAAAAATATATTTTAAAAAAAAATAATATTACACATATATATAAATTAAAATAAAAATTAAAAATTAAATGAGTGTGTCGAGTTTGAAAATAAAAATTAAATTATGCTTACAAGTTTAAAAATTCGGCCCGAGCGGAACAAGTTCGGGACAAATCAGACATTTATAATGTTAATATGATGGTTTAAATCTTATGACTTTACGGGGATTAAATTAAATATTATAGTTCAATTTATTTGTTGTCTTATAGACTTCAGGAACTAAGTCTATCAAATCTTATATTTGTTCGGAGATATAAATTTGGATGGGTTTCTTAAACTTAGTTTATTGGGTTTTCGCGAATCAGAATCATCAATAGCAATTAAATAAATTAATAAAATAATTTTAATTACTAATAATCAACTAAGAACTTAAATTTTGAAAACCTCATCCGCTTTAGTTTAATTAGTAAGCAAAAAAAACAAGAAAATAAATGAAATATTTTCTAATGCCAACATCTAATAATTACTAAAGATTGTCGATGTGTCAGAGCTAGCTGGATTAGCGACACCAGTGTTGTTGTTACCCTGTTTGTTTATTTATTTTTTAATTTTTTCATTTACTAAGAATAACACCCCTAGAAAAAAAAATTAACATATATACAATTTATTTCAACGAGAAATAAAGACAAATAAGATAATAAAAAGCAAAGAAAAAATCGTATTATGGGCACCACTGCAAATAAAAAAACATATGAAGATTTTTATGTCTTCTAGACTTCATACTTTCATTTTCCCATTTAATATTTTTTTTAAATCAAATGAGTAAATTTTTCTTATATATCACTTATTTATTATACTTATATTATTTTTATAAATTTAATTTTAACTCCAATCAAACCATCTCTTATCCCAATACCTACCTGGATTCAAAATTAGAACTCCAAGAACATGTACAGCACCTAACTAAAATCAAAGTTATCTCCTTTTGGCCAACAATGTGAAATGTACCATAGAATTAGATGCTTGGTCCTTGGAAACAGGCTCCATTGATGTTGAAAATGACCCATCAAACTTTCTCAAAAAACCAGTACAGGGTACAAAAGCACTGAAAAAATATATATAGGGGCATCGATGTAAAAATCTCACACCATCAATTTTTTCACTTTTACCCTCCGCCATTCATGGGGATGTCACAGAAAAGTTGAATCTGCAGCTTTAATAAGTTCTTTTCACTTGGAGCAGTAATGATAAGGCTGTGTTTGGTTTTCACTCAGTTTTCAGTTCCGTGTTTTCGAGAAATAAAATTAAATATTCAGATATTGAATCATCCAAAATATATTTTTATCTTTTTTAAAAATATTATAAAAAAATTAAATATTATATCTTTATATATATATATAAATCATCTTACTAATAAAATATACATATATTTACATTGTCCAATCATATTCAATTAAAAATAACACATAATAATTTAAAATAATAACGTGGTTTCACTAACCAAATAAAGTCGTACAAAACATGATATCTACAATAGAAAATATTATTTTCAAAACTAAAATCAAATGTATCTTACAATACTCCATATATTTTTAATACACAAAAAATTTTAAATTATTTTTTATAAAAAAATATTAAAATTAAAATCGAACTAACTTCAATCTAATTGTTTCATAACAACTTGTACTTTCCTTAGCAGAAGATGGTAAATACTGGGATGTGAAGGGGCCAAAAGAGGGAAAGTTAATGGGAACAGAAAAAAATGAGAATCAACATTGGTTTTAATTACTAACATTTAAGTTGTTGAGTGGTTTTGACACATTTAGTACACAAAAATTTTCTGACCACTGAAAAAACTGGGTTTTACTTGAAAAAGGAAGTCCAAGTGGGGACTTTTAATAATAATAACTTCTGACAGTACTATGCATTATTATTTATTTTCTGAAAATATGATCCAAATTATAGTACTTTTTTGATTTTTTCTTGTTGGTTGTGAAGAATTGAAGAAGGGAAGTAAAAAGGGCAGTAGAAGGGTCCCTTTCAAAATTTATCTTTTTTTTTTTTTTGTAATTTATATGGGAAAACCAAACAAGGGAGATATAATGTGAACAGTAAATATACTGTACTTTCTGCTGCTGGCCACAACTAATATGGCAACAAGAGCAAATGAGTAATTTTACACTGATTTGGGTGCTTTGCCTTATGTGCCGCGCATATTAATTTGTGAATCAATCATTTTTATGATGAAAAAATTTCAATTTAATTGATATATTAATAAGATTGTGAGAATAAACTTGTCCTTTAAATTGTAACTATAGCTCAATCCTTAATACCAGAGCGAAAAAAACTCCTATCATCCCGCCTTTCGCCCATAAAAAAATTAGGGTTAATTACGAAAATTGTTCTTGAAGTTTGTGTTATTTATAAAAAAAATTATATAAATTTATAAATTATAAATACCTATTTAATATTTATTTTTATTTTACAAATTTTACCTACATAAGATATTTATAAAATAAAGATAAATTTCAATAAGATATTTATAATTTTAAAAGGTAATTGAATTTTTTTGTAATTAAGTTAAATCTCATGATAGTTTTTATAATTTAGCTAGAAAATTAATACGAAACAAGTGTAACTAATTTTATATAGGACTAGATATTATATGATTATATAAAAGTAAAAACCCCTATAATATGATGTCTAACTTGGGCTGAGCCTGGCTAACCCAAGCTCAAATCATAATTCAATGAGGCCTTTTCCTTGTTTTCTAATTTTAATCCTCTTTGGTTCCAAATGAACCCTAAATTTCAGTTAATACCAAATAAGACACATTCATGTGAATGTTTTTCTTTGTTTGGTATAGATAGAAATTATCAAAAAAATATAGTTATAGTAACATAATTATAAGAAATATTACTCTCTAACACATACTCCTATTTTTAAGACGTTCAATTACATAATTGTAGGACTCAACATAACTAGAATCTAACATTGTTGCATCTCCTCATTCATTCAAAATAAGGTTATTTGCATTAAAGAATATGATGTAACTAACATTCAATTTAAGGGTAAAATTGTTAATTATTCTGTATAGTGCGAAGCATGTATGCGTCCTTCATGTATAGTGCGAAGCATGTATGCGTCCTTCGTGTCAGTAAAGATCAACTATTTTTAAAGTATCTAATAAAATAATAAATTTCTATTTGTAATACGAACAAACTGTTAGAAGCTCCAAATATCGACTGTGAAATTAGAATTATATTAAAAATAATAATTAAAAAGATAAATAAAAATAATAAAATGTATCACGAATTATGTCAATATCCACACACACACACACACACATATATATATATATATATATATATATATATATGTGTGTGTGTGTATATGTAACACATATATTGATATAGATAATTAATGTTTTAAAATATTCAATTCTATTGGATTCTTGCCTCATTGGCAAATGGTACAAGTTGAGGACTTAAATCATAAGGCTACAAAATTTAAAGTTCAAAAAATTCTGCTGAACATAAAATAACAACAAACCACAAAAAATTGTTAATTTCTCACTCCATAAGAACTTTTATACTAGTTTATTTCTGGTTAGTATAATATCAAAATACATTTATTTCTTTCATACACAATAAATAATTTTGTTGTACTATCCATTTTCTTCCATGACCTCAATTAATTTATTGAAGGCCAAACAGGGTGGCATAGTTCCATTTTGAGAAAAGCAGTGAAACAAGTGTACAATATGAGTACAAAAAATAGGCAATTTTTTGAATTAAAAAAGGACCCTCTATCATTGCCAGAGGGAAAGAGGAGAGACTTCTCACTTCTTGTGACAAGATTTATATATATATATATAGTATATTAAATTAATTGAATAAAATATTGTTAGTATGATTGAAGATGAGGATGTGGGTTGGTTTTTGTGTGGTTATTTTAATCCATTATATATTTCATGATTATCTGTACAAATCAAAAGGCAAATATTTAAGAAGGAAAGAGGGTCCAGGTGGAACTGCCTGGCTGATAATTTATATCCATACTTGTTGGTTTTGAATTTTATAAAAGAAGGTGACATGATTGGAGGGTTTTCTTGAGGATGAATGGACAAAATTGCCCTTCTCCATAACATGAAGTAATATGTTTGTTTGAGTCATCGATACAATGGAACAAACACCGGAAAAATTCTTACCTACGTCGTGTGACTTGTAGTGCTACTAGTTTTTATACGACAAAATTCTATTGAAGTTTTCTATCAATACTTTTGTCGTATTTAATTGCATTTAGCGTTGAATGCTAACATTTTTTACTGAAAAAATAAAATTTGTCGCTAGTACATGTAAATTCAAATCTTGAAAAAGTTTAAGATCTCCTTCCTATAATTAGCACAATCCATTTTAATAGTGTCATTGGTAGGTGATTACTAGTTGTTACACTTATCAAAAAGATAAAAGAAGAAATAATGCCCAAAATCACAGAAGAAAAAAGTAATTGAGTCTTTAGGGGTAGTTGATTACTGGTTGTTCAACTTATCAAGAAGATTGAAAAAGAATAAGGCAGAAAAGTCATAGAAGAAAAAAGTAATTGAGAGTCTTTAACTCTAAGGAAATCTTTTCATAAGTTTGCTTTAGCTCAAGAGAGAAGTCAACATATATTATTATGTCAATACTGCAGTGACATTTTTCAGCTTTATTTTTGATAGGGAAGAGCTCACCAATCATTTAAAATCAAAATCATTAATGAATTAATAATCATCAATTAAATATTCTATCAATGATCGATGTAAGTAAAAGAATACACTTTCAACTGAATAGATCAATTCCTCAGGTGAATATTCGATAATTGTTATTACTAACAAATGTAATTATCCCATTTGTTAAAATTTGAGCAAGAAATTTTTAGCTCTAAATGGTAATTTAGTGAAAAATTAGCTTGCTT
The DNA here is from genome assembly GCA_019321725.1 of Paulownia fortunei. Taxonomy (NCBI): domain Eukaryota; kingdom Viridiplantae; phylum Streptophyta; class Magnoliopsida; order Lamiales; family Paulowniaceae; genus Paulownia; species Paulownia fortunei. The sequence goes on along the minus strand of CM033106.1, from coordinate 26,229,620 downwards.
TGTGCATTTCAAAGGAACACTTAGTGGTCTCAAATGAACATGATATTTTTTTATTTTTTTTTTTGCCCCAAGTTTAATGTCTCTCAAAAAATAGAATGTTTCCTCAAACACCAAAGAACAAGTGCAATTTGGTCATTTTAGCCAAATTTTGCTTCCCAGTTTAATCAAAATGGAAAGTGCTCATACTTGCAAAACTACTTGAAAAAAAGAAAGAAACAACAGAATATAAATTACAAGGAAAAGTGTGGGGTTGAGTTGGGATGAGCTGTCCTATAGTGCATTAGATGCTTTATCTGATGCTTACCTGCACTGCCCATCTGCCACCCTGGCCTCACCACCCCCCCACCCCCACCCCCCAATTACTACTCACCAACAAGCATCAGCCATTTTCATGTCTAACCAGGAACAACCTATGACTTTTAAGTGTACAAATCACCACTTAACAATCAATCATTAAAGAAACATAAATTAAAAAAAATTCACCACCCATTGTCCTAATTTTACAGAAAGTTAAAAACATAAATTCAGTGTAACAAGACTGCCTGCAAAATTGCAGTGGGAGGTGACCAGAGAATTGAGCAAAAGTGGAAATGTTTTCTGGCTAATGAAGAGTGGCATGTTGGGTAATTGTCAAATTTCAACACTTTCTGATGTTGGTTAGTTTTTACCAGGTGCGTGTGAGTGTGAGTGTAGATTTTGATATTATGAGTGTGTAATGAGTAGAGATCTTGTGTGTAGTATTAATTAATTTTTGAGTGTGAGACAGCATAACAAATTTGGTAAAAAAAAAACAAAGCCAGTTTTCACATTCCCTTATTACAAGAGAAGTGAGGAATATAATATCTTTTATTATAAATTAAATTAAATTATATTAATTATAATTATAATAATGTGTATATTTTATGAATAAGATTTTATAGAATATTTTGTATGTACAAGAAGAGCCCCCATCCCCACCCCCACCCCCACCCCCACCCCACTCTGTCTATATGTGTGTTAAACAAAGACAAGAGTCAATCAGAACCAAAGCAAAGTACCCCACAAACAAAGTCACAAACTCTTAGTTTAGGTCCCCAGTTTGCTGCAAGATTTTGAAGGGTTAACTCTATTTCTCTCTCTCTCACAAGAAAGAACAAGGTCAAGAAAGAGAGAGAAAGAGAAGGAAAAATGGGGTTAATCAATTATCAGACAAAGAAAAAGGAAACAAGAAAATATCATCAAGGCTGAACCCACCAAGAAAATTCTTTGATTACCCCACCCACACCCCACCCCCACCCCCACCCCCACATGGAACTCACTGATTCAAAAACCAATAAACAACAATCCAACACCACCACCTCCTCCACCATTCCCACCACCACCACCACCTCCTCCTCACAACCCTACAACCTCGCTCCTCCACACCTCCTCCACCGTCTCCATGGCAGATCACAGCCGTTCATCACCTCCATCACCTCCCTCCATACACCACCTGTTGCTGCTGCTGGTGGTGGACCCAGTGGCAGTGGTTCGTCACCACCCTCCACAGCCTCCACCAGTGCTGCTTCCACCTCCTCCGCCGCTCAACAGCCGCCGCCACAGCTCGTGGACGCTTCCCTAGCCATCGCCACCAGATCAGAAACCCTAATTGACCACCCCACCTCCAAGAGACCACCCCAACAAGGACAACAACAGCAGAAGCAAGTACAACCAGCACAACCTTCAGCAGCCGAACAGCAACAAGCCCAACAGCCACCGAAAAGATCAACGAAAGACCGCCACACCAAAGTCGACGGCCGCGGGCGGCGCATTCGCATGCCGGCCACTTGTGCAGCTAGGGTTTTTCAGCTGACCCGAGAACTAGGCCATAAGTCCGACGGCGAAACAATTGAGTGGCTATTACAGCAAGCCGAGCCAGCCATCATAGCCGCCACCGGTACCGGCACAATTCCGGCCAATTTCTCCACCCTTAACATCTCTCTCAGAAGCAGCGGCTCCACTCTGTCGGCTCCACCATCAAAATCCGCTCCCCATTCTTTCCATAGCGCGCTGGGGTTAGCTCACCATCCTTATCCTTATGAGGAGAATTTCTCACATATGCTAGGATTTCACCAACAGCAACAGCAGCAGCAACACCAACAGCAACAGCCGCCTCATCTTTTACAAGCAGCTCAAATAACGGAGACCTTAGCTGTCGGAAGCAGCGGCGGAGGCGGTGGACAGGAGGCGACGGAGAATTACTTGCGGAAGAGATATAGAGAAGACTTATTCAAAGAAGAAGGTCCCAACAATTCTCATGGCGAAGGCCCCAGCTCGCCTTCAAACAAGCAATTTAAGACCCACAACAATGTGCAAATTATGCAGAAAACGCATGAGGCGGCGGCAGAAGCCGGGCAATCTCCGGGAAGCCTAATGAGGCACGCCAATATGATGCCTGCCACCGCCATGTGGGCTGTGACGCCGGCGCCGAGCAGTGGCGTCAGCGGCAACACATTCTGGATGCTTCCCGTGACTGCAGCCGCAGGCGGTGGCAACAGCGCACAAACTCTAGCGGCAGCCTCGTCTGGGCAGGCTGCAGGCCCATCGGAGGCAGCCCAGATGTGGCCTTTTGCCCCCGCACACGGCGGCGGCAACCCGTTGCAGGCACCGCTGCATTTCATGCCGAGGTTTAATTATTCAGGGAATCTTGAATTTCAAGGCGGAAGAGCCAGCCCATTGCAGTTGGGATCAATCTTGATGCAACAGCAACAGCAACAGCAACAGCAGCCCTCTCAGCATCTGGGATTAGGAGTTTCAGCCGAGTCGAATTTGGGAATGTTGGCAGCTTTTAATGCATATTCAAGAAGTGGTTTGAATATGAATTCCGAAAATCTTGAGCAGCAGCAGCAGCCTCAAGCTACAGACAGTGAAGATGATGGCCAAAACAGTTCTCAGTAATACATCAATGATATATGTATAATGGATATATATATCTAAGGTTAGATCATGATTAATTATCCCAAGTATCTCATTCCAATAATAATAGTCAAATTATTCGCAATGTATACATAATTGTGAGGGGATTGTAATCCATTAAAGATTGCAGCTGTATCTATTGTTGCAGCTTCAGATTTGAAGTATGTGATGACTGAACTGCTTTCTGAAGGGATGATGGATTTCAAGAAAGAAGAAGACAAAGGTATCGAGTTCTCATTTTGGATTTTTCTATTATTGTGATTTATTATTAGTATTGTTATTATTCTTTTTTTTTTTTTCTTTTTTTGGGTGGAATCTTGTCTAGATTGCTGTGGGTGAAGAATTTGAAATGTAATTTGATAGTTTGGTCCGAAGGGGCAGTAGGAGTGACACAGAGAGATTGTATAGGAGGAGATTGGTGTGTGTTAGTATTTATTACAATCAACTTTTCATATTTTTTTTCTTACAAACAAAAAAGAAAATTGTTAAGTAGATTAATGATTTTGTTCTTCTTTTCTTGAATCTCTCATTATTAAGTGAGGAAATTTTAAAAAAATAGTAATAATAAGTAAAGAACCAAGAGAAGATTAATTTTTTATTTTAAATTGATGTTTCATCTTGCAACTTTATTTCCATCAATTTGTTCATTTTCATAAATATTCATATATTTGAAATATAAGAGTTAAAATATTAATTCAGAATAAAAGATCGGATCAAAATGCAAGAAGCACGCTTATATGTGGAAAATTCTAGTTCAGATCGACCTCTCGGAACACAGCAAATAAATTACATTTGTTATGTAATTAATGTAAATTTAAGAAGAGTCACTATTTTGAAAATAAATGTTACTATACTTGCAATATAATTAATTTGACAATCAAATTTAATTTGAACAAGAATTTTCATTTTGTTGTCCTCAAAGTGGTGGTGCCTTTTTTGGATCCTTATGGAATTAAGGTCAAATATATGCTGCATATGATGGAATGTGTATTGGATTTTCATTCACACACATCCATATAAATATGAGTATTTTTTTAGATAAAAAATGAATATTATAATAGCATATTCCACTTAATACAGCATCAAAGCGGCTAAGATCGAAATTTAATTTAATAGTAAAATAAAACAATATATATATATATATATATATATATATAGTCGGGCCCGTTTTCTCTTCCTTGTTTTTCATGTTTTCTGCTAAAGCAAACCCCCCTTCTCCTGGATTTCTTCCTTGTTCTGGGAACCACTCAAATTTTAAATTTTTGTATATCTTGGACCACCTTACAAGCTTTTGATTTTCTTGACTACTTTGACCTGTGAAATAAAACTTTGGAGCCTGATTGGCAGGTTATAGTTTTTGTTTAATAATATATTTTATCTTTTATTTCAATTTTACAATTTAATTAAGTTAGATTGTCTTTATTCGTCAACATTTCCTAAATTATATCGTATTCAAAATTCTAAGAAAACACGTACTTGAAATATATAAATTCTTGTGACGTGTCCTTATTTGTTAATTTTGAAACACATCAAATTCAAAATTCAAAATTATGCATAAAATGTAATTGAAATATTACAAAACAGGCAACAATTTAGTGATTGAAATAAATACGTGCAATACAAATTGAAAAGGCCAATAAATACATTTTTGATCCTGTAAGTTGATCTATTTTCAAATTTTATTCTTTATCTATTAGTTTTGTAATTTTAGGCTGTAATTTATTGACTCAATGACAGTTCCAGTCTAATTTAGCCAAAAATTAGCCATAAAAATTAAATTTTGCCCTGAAATTGGCTTGGAATTAAAAAAATTAGGAATTTTCTGAGAGTAAATTGTGTTAAAAGCAGCCAATAGATAATGAACTAAGTTGCCAAACAATAATACTAAGTTAAAGGATAAGAAAATTGATGGTAATAGGGCGAGTCCAACCTCATACATGTCCTATTGTGATAGATTTTAATAATATAAACAGGTTTGGATTGGATTTTGATTTTTTCAATTCCAAATTCAACCTGACTTAGGCACAACCGGTTTAGTTTTTTTTTTTTATATATATATTTTTAAAATTTTAAGTTATTATATATATGTATATGATATATTTTTTAATAGTATTATTTCCTAAAAATATAATTTTAAATATTTTTTAAATTATAAAATTAATCTATCGAGGTATGCTTTTAAAATGGGTTAGAATTTAAATTTTTAAAATTTTAACGAATTTTATTTCATAGCCAATCCATTATCATACATCCCTATATAATAAATACATTTTTCTCATTTGAAAATTTAAATTGTCCCGTGGATGGGTAAACATATGGGGCCAAAAACAATTATTGGCTTAGTTAAAAATTGGACACGTGTTGCCCAAAATCTTACCTTTACCTCAATTCTTCATCCCTCTTAAGTTCCAAACAAAGGAAATTGGCTTCTACTTTCACTTTCCAATTTTACCTTTCTCTTCCACCCACTTTTTTCATTACTTTTTCAAGCAAATAAATTAAGGGTGAATCAAGAATTAATGGGGAGTTAATTGGTCATTAAATGGTTAGTCTTCATTGAATTTTATAGTTGGAAACTAATGGCTAATGTCAATTAATTATGCATATGTTGAAAAATAAATTAAAGTATCACATGCTCCAAGATCAATTGTTAAAAGTTTGTTTGAATTCAATTTGTTAAATAAAAAATTAAGATTGAACATATTTTTTCATTTGATAATGTTTGACGCTAAACTCAATTAGTAAAAAAATAATAAAATTTGTATAAAAAAATCAAGTTATTCGAATTCGTGTCTACTCAATTAAAATTCTTTCAAGTTCAATTCAATTAAATTCAAATATAATTTTTAAAATTCAACAAAAATTCAAATAAACATAAATAGTAATATGCCTGACTCGACTCGTTTACATGCGTATAAAAAGAAACTAGTACATTTGCACATTGCACGGGTACATATTCTCATAACAACATAACACTATCTTTTAAATAATTCCACCTACAATTAGTTGGAGAATAATTCGAAAGTTGGTGCAAAATTGAGGAGCTTTCATACAGTTACACCATGAAAAAATTAATTAGCAGTGAATCAAATGATGGATGTTTGAAGAACATTGTAAGGATGAATTTGACTAAATCCAATAATTATGTATAATCTCCTTACTATTTAACTTTAGAGTGTTAAATAATGTGAATTTCAAATATCATAGATGAGAACAACAAGGGAATAAAGTTGAAAACCAAGAAGATTTTTATTTATAAGAGGGCTCGAAAAGAAAAACTTTTTGGAGAATAAAATGTACTTTAAGATTAATGCATTTGGTTCGCATAATAGATTAAGGTTAATTATCACGTGGGACGATCATTAATCCAATTAATAATCTTAGTACTATTTTGTTTTGAATTGAATAAAGCTATGTATAAATTTTGTATTTTCGGATAAATTTGATTATATATTGTAAATTTTATTGCATTACATTAATTGTTGTTATATTAATATTTGTGAATAAAATTTTAGACGTGATGGATAATCAATACAATGTATAGCAAATTGTCCTTTAATTAAGGAGTCTAGTTAAGACATAATTCTCTCTTTCTTTATCAAATACTCAACAGAATTAGACTATAATTCCTTTTAGGAATAATAAGTTCGGACCTATCCAGTCAGGTATATCACTCTAAGCCCATCTGGACCATTATCAATCATTTCTTCAATTCAACCAATAATCTCATAGTTCGACTATACATTAATAATCATTTTATCCAGGCTAAAAAATATTAATCGTATGGATTTGAGTTTATAAAAAATCAAGATAAGATCTAATCGTTACGCTATGTACTGAACCTATTAAACCCAATTAATTAAACCAATTTAGGCCATATCATACATATAAATCAATAATGCCTTATTTTATGTAAGAATTACTCGTGATGTTCTCCTCCACTTTATGAAACAAAAATATTAATTCCGTTCATTTAGTTCTTTTAAAAATCGTTTTAACTAATTTAATTTACAATATATGCACTCCTCGTATATATATATTTTTCCTATTGTTTTGAACTAATTTTATTACCACACACCATTAGCAAGTGATAATAAAAAAGGAAAACAAAAAAGATATTGTAATACATGTCTATTTGGTTATCTTAAGAATACCATATTCAGGTATTAAACTTAAGAACAAAATTGTTTTATTATGTTGTGTCAAATGTCAATTGCACATTATTATATGCTTGCTTAACAAGATAATGATCAGATAATTATGTGGGCATTTTGGTAATTTCAGGAGTTTGGTGAAAGAAAATTTATTACCACCCCATTGGCCAAATGATTACTAAGTCGATCCATCCAAATTTTTTATATATAATTAGTATCAGTCTCCTCGAAATCCTAACTAATATAACGAACCAAATGCCCTCCAAGAACTATTGGCAGCGCTGGAGTGCCCCAATTAATAAAAAAAATTAATCACCTAATAATGGTACTCTAAAATTAATTTATCCTATGTATCTTCTTTATTGACACTTGACACAAATCAAGAGCTACTAATTCATGATTAAGGCTCTCTTTAATTATATCAAGAAAAATTAAGTGGGCCATTAGAACCTTAAAAGTTTATTAATTTTTGCTTCCAAAGTTTACATCAATTCTTCTAAATCTATAATGACATTTTGTTTGGACATCATTTGGCCTATATACTAAGATATTATTCAACTGCAGTCCTTCTTGTGGGTTCATATTTGGCAATCCTCTTGTCTAGATCTTCAACCTTATTAAGTACAGCCTTCTGTCTATTAAATTATTATTATTTTTTTATTATCAAAAAAAGTTATTTTTCTTTTGAATAACTCGAAATCATGACCAAGAATATTGTAGATGCAAAGTATTTATCAACGAGCTATTTTTACTCGAGTGTCTAGTATTTGTTGGTGGACTTGAACTTGACAAAGTTTTTTTGGAAAATTGAATCATGACACTAATTCTGAAAGAATTGATTCCAATTTTAAACTGCAGTTGGATCAAAGCTACTATCTATACTTTTTATTTTTTTATTTTTCTAATGAATAGGTTACAATACATCATTACATAAGAAATATTTACAATCAAAAAATTAATAACAATCAATATTTAATAAATATCAATAATCTTTAAGAAACAACAATAAGTCATTTACTAATAAAGTAGGTAAATATCCACATATAAATGAGATTCGAACCCAAACTTCTGGAGTCTTGTGACCTTAGTATTATCACTAAAATAAAACTGAAGATGATAGGGTTGGATTTGTTTAGATTGAAACTCGATCCACTAATATTTCTAAAGACTCAAACCTAGACACACCCAAATTCAGATTTGGTGGGTAGATCCATTAGACCGCTAGACCTACTTTATAATTTATAATTTATCAAAAATCATGCTTTTAAATAATAATACTATTAAAACTTTCTAAAAAATTTATTTTTTTAAAAAATTAATATACACATATATCATAAAACTTCTTAAAAATAAATAAATAAATAGATCAGATTTAGTTTGAAAATAAAAACCTAGAACCTTTTATAATGTTAAAATCCGTCCTAAGCGAGATGAGTAGGACTCAACCCATTGCCATCCATAAACAAAATCTCATTAGCACTATTTAAACTATTATATATCGTTGAGCGATATTCAGCTACAACTGAGTCAATTTTGATCCAATATTAATTTATGGTGTTTTTGACTTTTTTAAATCTCAAGAAAAAAAATATTGGTAAGAAAATCACATCTACCTCAATATTCATTTCATTAGTTTTGATTTATCTAATTATTAAGAAAAAAAAAAATCATTGGCCAAAAGATCCATCTATATTAGAATTCTATTGAACTTTTAAGATTAGGTTAGGAATTGAATTTGTATTTTATCTAAACAAACTCATTTTTGCAGGATTAGACTTTTCATCCAATCTCTTTGTTGATCAAAATAGATGTGGGATCATCACAAGTTCTCTTCAAAATAGAAGACTCTTCTTTATCTCAAGCTCTCAAACATTGAGCTTCAGACAACACATATGGTAATTTTATTTAACTATAATTCTTTATATAATACCTGACAAATATTAAATAAGATTTTACAATAATTTAAGTTCAATAAACTTACATAAATAGGATCTTCTTGCCTTGTTAGATTTCTATTTAATTGTAAGTTCAATAATGATTTTGAGAGTTCAACTGTATATAACAGAAAAATATGACAATAAATATCATAAATTATAATTTAGAGTGCTATAAATTGTTATGAATATTCAAAAATGATTTTGAGAGCTACAATTGCCGTACTAAATTGACTATAGTACACACACACACACACACATAAGGTTCAGTTTTAAGATTTATTTTATAAAGAATTAACAGATGCCAGAATATGTGTGGTTCAAGTACAGACAAAGATTGCGTACCAAAATAATTTACATTTTCAGATTGTAAAACCTAAATGAAGCTAAATTCGAGGTCAACTGCTTTTTTTTAAAGTTTTTTATACTTCATATAGTACTTTACTAATTAAATAAATGTAATAAAATCAAACTTTTAGACCATTATTTACACTATATATTAGTTATTATATACACATTATGCATGGGGATGTGAAAACAATTTAATCTGAATAATTAATTTCCACTAATCCGTGATTTTCGCAATGAAATGCTGCTCCATATTTCACTTTGCAGCGTGCATCAAGCGTGTGTATAAATATATAATGAAATATATATTAATTTAAAAATAAATAAATATATAATGAGATATATATACAATATATAGAAAGAAAAAAATTTAATTTAATTTATTAATGAGGGTATGGAATTTTGACTTCTAAATTGGACAGAAAGGGTAAAAAGATACTTGAAAATTGTGGGTCAGTGTTGTACCTTGCGCTCAATTGGCGGTCCACATTCTCCTGTTGGGTTGGCTCCACTTTCATGAGTGCATATATTTCTAGCCAAAGTAGTCCTTTTGAAAAGAGAGAAAGAAAAAGACAAAATTAGACAAAGTTCTCTTCCCACGCGCTTCACATGCACCTACATATAAAACTCAATTATTAAGTGTAAAAACTCAATTATTTTCTAGAATAATGTTGTTGATCATTGTCAAGATAATCAATAATTTATTATCTCTCATTTATTTATTTTTTTAAATTTATTGAATTGATGCATTTTGAAATATTCGATCCTGACTTGCTCGTATAAGAAGAAGGGTTTTTTAAAAATTAGAGATTGTGATAATTTTTGGTAACGAAATATCGCAAGTTATTTTTTCTTTCTATTTAAAGAAATACATCAAGGTCTCATGGGATACTGTTGCAAACATAGTGGAGAACTGTGGAAAGTGCCTCAAGCATTTCTTCAGTCCACTTAAAAAAGTAAAGGCATTGGAGACATGGAAAGGATTCATGTTTTTCTTGAGAAATTGACTCTATTAAGGAATCATCAATCATACCATTACCATGATTCAGGCCTTGGAATTCATTTTAGACAACCTTTTTCAAGATTGTCAACTTCAAGTCTAGTTGGTGGGAGGGGGCAGGGGTGGGGGTGGAGCATGGGGTTATGGCTCGAAATTTACTAACTTTATGCGATTGTGGAAGAGAGGAAGCTGATGAGAATATGAGTGGACAATTTTGCAGGGTTTCTATCAAGAGAAACATTTTTATACATTTCACCAAGTGCTTCTCTCATCAAACTTTTGCTTGATTCCATGTCATAATAGTTATGTACAAGATAATACGAATACAAAAGAACCGTTCTTATTAATATATACAGATGACACAGAAATATGAATCTCCTACAGCTGATTGCTTTCACAGAGGTAATATCTGTGCTTTTTTTTATCTGGAAGAATTGCAGAGCTTCATGAAGAATCACCATGTGACAAGACCTACACAGATTTAGTCATGAACCAAATCACAAGGTATAAGAAGCAGCAGATTGGGGAAACAAACAAGCCAGGTGGGATACTGGAATACGCTACATAATACGGGTCCCTTTCCAATGACTTACCACTTGTACAAACCGTAACATCCTGATGATCAGAGGGCTTTCTGGTCGTGCACCTGCTGGCGATGTTCAATGGGGAAGAGAGACAATACTTTCATCCTAAGGAGCAGGACAAATGCAAACATAGAAATCAGTTGTGTAAAAGTGTAATTTGATGGTTGCATTAGCTGGAGACCAAGAGCTTATTTATTTGTATGGCGAAGAGCGTTAGATTTACTCCAGAAGGCAAGAATACACAGCAGCAACTGATAAAGGAAAACCGAGTCCATATTATATTTCATGCATGCAAGGCCAGGCCACCTAAAATCGGGCATGGGAAGTTGTACTTCAAATATCATTTATCCATATGTGCCAATTTTATAGTTGTCATTTTGCACTCACTAACAATATATGTCTACAATTAAGCTTTAAAGTACAATTATGCTTCCACTTTTTTACTACAAGAAAACAGAACATTATTCCTTGCGAATGCTAACAATGTTAATCATAAGTCTATAGAACCTTGTTGTATGCTAAATTCGATCTTTTTTCTAAGCACATGTAGCAAAAACAGAAGCAAAATCCAGATGTAGTGAAGAGATAAAGAGGGATGCGGTAGGCTTACGATAAATAATCTGCAGAAACAAATATCGGAATCCTTCCCAATCCTGCACCTTTCCATTTCTTTCTCTGAGAAGCAATGACTTTGTCTGCTTCTGAGCCTGTAGCAGTCAGAACAAACTAGAAAAAAAAACCACAATTACAAGTCATTATAACACCAAACATTCTGCTCAGAAGAATGGATCGAGCAAAATATGATGTCATTGCAATCCAAATGTAGCAAATGCTGACACCTAAACAAGCCTATTTCTCAAGTAACATCCACATGCATAGATAGACACGCATACAAGTGAATAACAAGAAGCCAGAAAAAGGCTGCAGCATGTTCACAAATCTATTCATGGGTATAGATTCTTCTCCTTGTCCTCCAGTATTTTAAGGCTACCACATAATGAAACATACTTTAACAGATGATTCTCAGCTGCTATGATATAGACTATGACCCTTCTTCTACAGAAGATTATCATGACGATCACACTAGACCAAGAAAAGGTCACCATTCAAAGTTAGAAGTTCTATAGTTAACTTAACATTAGAATAAACATAATTTTATCAATTGAACAGAATGTATCAGCATTTGCATGGTGAAGTTTGATCCCTCTTTCGACAGAACTTAAAGTCCATAGCCACTTCAGCCGAGGCTCTCTTTCAGATCATTGTAAGTGGTACTCCAAAAAATCAGGTGTCATAATAATCTCCAGAGTACGAAAATCACAGCTTCATTTTCCAGAACAGAAAACAATCCCATAAAAAAAATGTTGCAGAGGTTAGCTGCCATTATTTCTCCGAGAAGATGAAGTCACAGAGAGTGAACAGCGCCAGCACGAATGCCCTTTTGTTTTCAACCAGCTGTGGAAGTGTCAGGATTAGAATCTCACTAGCTGCATCATGGGCTCCAGCACAAAGAACCAGGAGGAATGCCCTTCTGTCTTGGAATCTTTGGTGCTAAGTGGAACTTGTGTTCTATCAAAGGATTTATTTCTTCTCTTAAGATAAATCTTTCCAGATTACATTTGTTTGTCCCAGTCCATCACTGCTCATCCTCAGTACGCAACTCGCAGAACACATATCTATTATTTTTTTATTTATCAAAGTCATATACTCACCATGATAGCCTCAGTTCTCAAGCAATCACAACTTTCAAATAAGTTCTTACATCCAGTCCTACACAAAAATAGCTAAAAAAATAAACGCCGCACAAAATTTCATCAAAACCCGGAGCAGCTACATAAGCTACGTAACAGGCAACATTAAAGAACTCGAAATGAAGATGTATAAATAACGAACTTATAAAAAGTGGGTAAGATAGACACACATAATATCGTATGCAGAGAGAGAGAGAGAGAGAGGGATACAGCACTTACTAATGGATACAGTACAGCCATAACCCCATAGCTAACAAGAGGAGAGTAAAAGAATACTGCCAGAACACATGGGCTTCCTGAAAAGATACAGTTGCAGCATTCTATCAATAGAATATCAATGTATCTGAACAAATTATTAAATTATAAGAAAAATCGCGACAACAGATTCAGCATAAAACATTGTAACATCTATTCCTTGCTATGGAGATTGGTGTCGCATATGGACTTAAACTTTGTCAGACACGTCATGAAGGCCAATTCAACACTAGAGACATTTCACTATATTATTTAGCAGTAAAATATTAAAATAGATATGTCATGGTTGACATTTTCACAGCAGCAAATGATGTTAAAAAATCTGTTTTTTGTCCTCAGAAGTTATTTGCATCCCGTAAACAGACTATTATTTGGAGAACGTTGGATAAAAATTTGAAACCAAAACATCCAGCACGATGGGAGTACAGAAGAAATTAACAATTTGTTCCCTTCAAAATTTTATAAATGTCGCATCGATAACTAGGCAATCTTTTTCACCAGGCTCTTTATCACCAAGTAACAGCTCACAATAGTCAGAACTTTTGCAATAAATGAATATCTGATCTAAATTCAACATATGGAAGAAGGATTTTTAAACAAAATCTTCTTCTTTAGATAAGATTAGAATAACTATTCAAGCTCTAAGGAGCTGCAAGGCTACAAGAAAGAATGTCCATCAGCGGCTAATGGAAAAAGCTGCTGGTGCAAAATGCTGGGCTTCAGAAGCTGGTATCTCTTCTCTAGTTTTGTCTCTAATGCATCAAATAACAAAGTTTATGCCACAGCAATCCATAACAAAAATTTCTCAAACTGCCATTTATATATAGTAAGAATCTACATCTAACTTTAATGTTACAACTACTTCACTTATTCTCAACAAGCATTTATTAGACATAGCGTCAACACGATACAAGGTCTATTAAATATATTTGATTCATGCTTTAGGGGCCACAAATACATTCCATTCACAGTGACTTATCCTTGCATATGGTCAGCATAGTTCAAATGATCACTGGTAATTCAATCAATTCGACACACTGTTCTGTCCAAAGAGCCAAGTGAAATCCAGTTAAAATTGTAAAAACCAAGACATCTCTTCTCACAAGATTTTTACCAAAACCAGCAAAAAATGGCCAGTTGGATTCGAAGAAGTCCAGCCTTTTGTCCAAACTCAAACCGGAATAATTCCATTTGTACCTTATAAATGAGAGAAAAGTGTCAGTGAACATTTTTCTAGCCCATTGAGCGTCGAGCACAATAAGAAAATAGAGCATGGACATCACCACTCACTCAAAACAATAATAAGCATACATCCATGAAAGGAGCAAAAAGTTTAGTGGCTTTCCAATCCAGGGGATGAATCCAGTAACATATACCTGCAAACAACAAACTAATGATTACCTAATTCATATAAAGGTGGACTCAGCAGTTGATAATAACAACCAGTAAACAGAATATGGTATTTTTACCTCCAGGAAGAAGAAACTCAACAAGAGAACTGAATAGACCTGTTCAGCTATCCCAATCATTACACTGCACATAAAAGAATGCAGTAGGTGAATTTCGTATGCAAAATTTAAAATCTTATGTGATAGACATTATTCAGAAAATAACTAGTCTACATGGGATGACTTTGAGACATACCCCTCAAGGTCGGTAGCAGTCGTATCCTTTTGGCCAGATAATTCTGAACCAGAAGGCCCATACTTCTCAATTGTGAAAAACCCATGCTTTGCAATGTCGTTATACCTGGATTCAAATAAAAAGGAAGATCTGAAGAAGAAAGCACCATACAGTGCACAGAAATATAATCTAAGAAGCCTTTCAATAGAACAAGGAGCATACAATTAACAGTCGCAATTCCTTAAGCATCTCAATCTTCTGACTCGAATTGTATGGGTGTACAAGCTATGAAACCTCTTTATAACAAGGAGAAGAAAGAAACCATAATAAATCTTTAAGCATTTCAAAGCTCTATTTCAGGTTGCATATTTAAATCCAAAGAATTGTATTATGATTATAGTCATGAAGAGAACTTTCCTATTTTAATCTGCAACTATAAGATCTAGACTTGACATGCTGCTCCTAGTGCATGAGCAAAAAACCATTTGGACATCTATACTCCACTGGATTTGATTTAAGAGACAGTATTTAAAAAGCTGCACATTTTCGAATGGTGATGGAGTTCTGAGTGATTTATTATCCATCTCAGCCTTTGTTAAAAATAAGGAGATGTGCAACTCAGTAATTGTGGGATCAAGGTTTCAGTCAGGACATTACAATTACAAGTGCAGCAAAGTGCACGATAACAATTCTGGTTGCAAGCCCAGGAAAAACTTCATGGTGTTTAACACTAAGGAACGGAAGTTACTTAATGTTGATTGGGGATCATTATATTGAATGTAGATGTAGCAGGAAAACAGGAAGACTATAGTCGATTTGCGACTTTTTTTCAGACATCCCAACATGGAAAGCATCACCATAAAAATAGGACAGTGAAACTGTAAAGTTATGCAGAAACTAAGTTGACAAGAGGTCATACATGAACAAAGATTAATCAAGCGCGATAAATTTTTTAAGAGGAATGGTATCAGCTTTGGCATCATAAAGGCATGTAAACCAACTCACAGGTTCCAGGCTGGGTTTCATTAACCCATTTCAACATTCAGCTTTGGTATAGATATTCATGAGAAATTTATGATTAGTTCTTCAAACCCAGCATGCACTCCGAAAAATACTTGCACATTGCAAAAACTTAAAAGACTAAATGATTTCAGTAAGTCAAATTATGAAAATCAAATCAAGTGAGAGCTTATAAAAGCCTTCTTGACAACTTTCAAGAAAAAGCCTCATCTTTAACTTCTTTTTGAGATAAACTTTTAGCAAATTCCATTTAAGTACTCTTGAATAGAAGGAATGTGACTCAAGACTAAGCATGATTCACCAACTCAACTCATCTTTCTGAACCTATTTGGTGAACAAAATTCCTACACAGCTCCCCCGACCCCGCAGGGAGGTGGCCCTCAACTGTTTCCCCATCATGTATGTACATAAACACGTAGACATGAGAAATTGTTAAGGGCATTCCAATCAGGGTGAACTAAGTTTAGGTAGAGATCATAGGACCGAAATGTTGAAGTAGGCTGTTCTACCTCAGACTTCAAGTGCTTCCTTTTCTCCTATCTGAGATAAGATTATGGTCTACCCTAATTCCCTTTCCATCCACAAATTGATTGGGGTGATTTTCCACGGAGTTTCAATAAGAGTTAAAAACTATTGACTGAAAATCCCCATAACCATGTATGTAAAGAAGGGAGTTTGAGGGGAAGTGAATAACTACTTTGAAAAGAGAACATTATTCTGATGTCCTAACAAGAGAAAAAGAAACAAAAATAGGAGCATCCAATCATGTATGGAGTAGTATCATTCTAGATTTCAAGGGCCACAGATAGTGTATCATCAAGGGTCCCGACTATATTTGGGGTAAGATACACCAAAAATGTGTAGGAAGTAAACGTGGGAACTGCTTCAACATAAACAAAGAAAAAACAAAAGACAAATTAGAAGAAAAAGAAAGGAAAAGAAAATACCAGAGGGTGCTTAGAATAAAGCTGGATACGTACATAGGGTAGAACCAGAATACCTGTAAAATTGCTACATCAACTCATTGAAAATAAAATGAAAATAGTCCTCATTTACAGCATATAAGACATGCTCTTCTGCGGGATATATATATATATATATATGTATATGGGGGAGGGAGAGAGAGACAGAGACAGAGATATAGGTAGAGACTTCTTCTCATGAACAAAACACCACCACCACCACCACCCCTCTCCGTCCATAAAAAAAAAAAGAAAAAAAGAAAAAATTCTTTGATGGTCTTTAGCAACAATCTGAACAAGTGATAAAAAATTTAGACTCAAACAACAAGCAAAAGAAGAACCTGCCAAACTACCATGCATAGTTGCCAGCTGAAAAAAAAAAACCCTAAGAGACCGTCACAAGATACCACAAAGAGTAAAATCCCTGTTTTTCTAGATAATTAAATCATTTGATGCGATATAAAATGCAGTAACTCATATAAGATTTCTTAGCATGACGCGGAAGCTTTAGTCATTACAATATCAGGTAATGATTCCTATTCTCTCCTTGCTATTACCACATCAACCCAGTATTCTTGTTGCCCTATATCCTAAACATAACATTATGGAAGAATACCAGTCTGTACACTAAATTCCACTTCTAGTCAGTGGAAACTAAGCTGTTAATATCCAGGTTTCTTGATGCAGATCTTGGACAAGTTGATCAATTAGAGTCAATAAGCAAAACAACACGAAAACTTAAAATCTTTGAGGACAAAGCGAGACTTAAAATTTTGGAAACAATAAGAAAAACTTGAAAGATCAGAACTTCACAAACGTATTGATGGTCATGGCCATCTATAGTCCAGTAGCTTTGCACTTTCGGACAACAATGAGAATCACATGAAACATAAATAGAGTGGTGAACCTTTTTGTTGTGTGCAATTTTTCCACTCAATCAAAGCTTAACATAGACTATATAGATCATTCTGAAGCAAAAATCAGCACTCACATAGAAGAGTTGAATCAGTCCAAGTCGTAAGAAGGAATAGAATCTGAAAATACCCCCAAATGGACGTGATTCTTGAGAATTAATCAGCGGACATCCATCAGGCAACACCCATTGCAGCGTGGGAATGACAACAGATCTCAGAACAAATATACTGCAAAAACCATATTAGTATGATCGATCATAAAACCACATCATTGCAAATCTAGGTAAGTCAATTGCTTTTTCAGAAAATATTGCCAGTCCAACTATTAGTATATACGCATCAAGCTGCTGCCTTAAGTTAAATTTAGGCTTAACAACCTAAAAACCAAGGATGAATGATGCTCATAATTTGACACGATTACACAGCAGACAGAAGTCTCAACAAATTTCTGAGGGAAATATAAAAATAAATTCTTTAGGAACCCATGATAACCACAGTTAACAATTAATGCAGGTGACCAGAAAGCACGAAACCATGAATGTAATCCCTCATGGGGATCATGAATTTTTCTAACACCAGATGGTTCAAACAGGCAAGACAAGAAAGACACATGGAGCAAGATTGTGAAACATAGAAGCTCACTATAAATGGTGAAGAGAACTTCAACAAAGATACAAACTTTACTGTGCCTTTTCTTTCAACTAGTCTCCTCAGCAAAGCAGACAGTGTATAGAAATAAACATATACATATATGTGTGTGTGTGTGTGGAGATTGGGGGACGGACCTTCCCAAAAAAATGAAGCCATTCAAGAGGAAACACTGTCCGGTACGGATGGCAAGCTCTCTTGACCTTCAATATTGATTGAACCCAACAAACAAACAGAAAGAAAAAAAAAAAGAGTCAACCTTGGTTAAAACAACATTCTCAGAAAGAATTTGACAATCAATGTTAATTGGGTTTCACCAGTCGTAGTACCTGAGACAGTAGATGATGACGCGGTGAAGACAGCAAGCCTCTCTGAAACCCTCCAGCCACAGAAGTGATGCCTGCTTCAATTTAGTTTTAAAGCTGCCCATTAAACCCCTTATGCTTGTATCCATGAGAATCTCAAGAAATTGCTCTCCTGGGGGTGGGGGCTCGTCTCTTGAGGAAATAGGAAGAATAAGACCAAAGAACCAAAATGGTATCTTTTTGCTTTCAAGAAAAGGTTTATGGGTTGCCACCACACCACACTAGCTACACTTGATCTTCTGATTACGTGATCTCTAGTTTTTAAGATCCTGTTTAGCGAATTGCATAGGTTTTATTGGCAATAATAGCTATATAATTATTTATATTGTTAAAATATCATAAACTCAATATTACCTTCTTAAAAAATAGAAAAATAAATTTTTTATTACTATATTTAATAAAGCTCATTTGCTCACCTAACAAAAATTAAAACTTTCTATTTTGTTAGTTTGATAAGCATGTAAAAGATTCAAACTTTTTGTCCAAAATAAGTTTTAAACTTTATATTCATTTGATATATCATTAATCTTTAATGTGGAAAAAACAAAGAAATTACTACTTTAATTTGTTCAATTTCCAAGAAAATAGAATTAAAAGATTTTTTAAATTCCTCTTTATTTATCTAAATATGTAACTATTTTTTTCACTAATTTAGTTTTTCTTTTTGGTTTCCTATAAAATTAAATTGAGCATTAGAATCCAAAGCAAAAACAAATTCACTTTGACCAGCCTCATCCACAAGCAGACTATCTAATGTACGTATCCAAACAGGCCCCAAACAAACCGACTACTATATAAATTCTTGTTACATTTTCGGAGATGAATTGAAAGAATCATCAGCCTCCGCCCAACAATCTTCCAAGCATCAAGAATTTGACTGATTGCACTTTTCTTAACACCGATCAATTCAGGGAGTGAAAGAGAAAAAAAGGGAATTAAAGAAGAGCGTGATAGAAATGGCGCAGCCCAGTAAAGAACCCTGTAAGAAACAAGCTTGCGATATTCAAGCCTGCCTCTCCAAGAACAATTTCCTTTCTCAAAAGTAAGCTTTTTTTTGTTTTTTTTTCGGGGTATCATTTTTCTGTATTTCCATTGTCAGACTCTTTTACTTTTGGTAAGTAAACATCTTGAAGAAAATAAAGAACCCCTTTTCTTCCGTTGCGGGTTCACACTGGGGTCCAAGGTTCACTTATTCTTTTTTTCCTTTTTGTATATATTATTTACTTTTTTTGGGTTTTCGTTCGTGTGAAAAATTTATGGGTTGGTTTGGTATTTCAATGTGGTGTTTTGTGATGGCTTAATATCCGTGGCTCAATAAATTAGCATGAGTAGTTACTGCGTTTTTGGGAAGTACAATATTGTCCCAACTTTGCTTAGCTGCTTTTTTTTTTTTTCTTCAAATTCTTGAACTTTTGATGAATTTTCGTTCAACTTTGTTTATGAGATGAAACAGCACTACAAGGTTGCTTTTATTTGGTGGAATGATGGAATAGAACAGTGTGCATGTTTTGTTACTGTTTATTGTTGGCCAAAGCCTGTCAGTAATGTAGAAGACAAGAGTGCTTGATAAATTAGGTTTTCATGGTCTTTTGGGTTGTTATTTTGTTGTATTTCATTCAATTGGAAGCTTGGGGCAAAATGCTTTTCTCAAGTTTTACTGAATCGAAACTTGGATGTATGCTGGTTCAAACTTAGCTAGTCTAGCCTAAATCAATTTTTCCAGAGTCTGTCTATTGCATGACCCAAGTTATTAGGCTAACACTAATCTGGGATCCATATCTGTTTGAACCTGCAAACTTATTAACCTAATCTGTTTGATCTAGTCGAGACCTTTTTCAGGTTTGTTTATTAAACAAAAATTGTAAAGAACATTAGTCATTTCTTTTTGTTATTGTATTTTATTTCTTTAATTTACCAGGATTTGTTGCTTGTTTCATGTTACCCCTAGTGTTCTCCCAATAATTTCTTGTAGTTAACTTGGGATTCTGAAAGTACCAGAGTGTGCATCTTCCCAATTCAAATCACTCTTGTAAGTTAAAGGGTAGAAATCATTCCCAGTGGTCACCAAGCTTGTGAAAATTTTCTCACCAGGTTCAGGTTTTATCTTATTGCAAATCACTAGTAAGTTAAACGTAGATATCATTCCCAGTGGTCACTGCTTGTGAAATTTTTCTTACCAGGTTCAGGTTTATCATAATAATATCTTGTAATTACTTAGGGACTTCTTCTGAGAAGTTAGTCATTAATGAATTATTCATAGATCAGGCCCCAAGGTTTCTGGACTTCGGATTTAATCCTGCTTTACTTGGTTGTCGTTTGTTATCACTGATTGGTCAAACCAAAATTACATTATTTGCTTTAGATATGTCGAGCAGGTTTGACCATAGTTCATGTTTTCTTGCTTACTTCCTTTCCTAGGTTAAAATTTTCTCAGTCAAGCTATGATGTTTTAAAATTACTGGTTCGCTTTTAATTTGAACTATTTGTTCCTCAAAGTCCCTTGAACTGGGAGATCAATCCCTGTTCCAAATCCTTTGGAGACATTTGTTTTCCTTGGGGAGAGACTGAATAATATATTGCTCGTGATGCAGAAAATTTTAGACTACCTTCTCGTTTGTGAAGATTTAAGGTTCATACTTTAAAAAATATAAGGTGCAGAACTTATTTGTTAAAAAATATAATGCTTTAATAGGATACATGGAATTGGTTCAACTACAAGAAGGCCTTTGTTCTTTTGGACTGATGCAGTAGTTGCTTCAAGAATTTTAGGCACTTAATTCTCTAATAGTAATTCAAGCTTTCCTTTTTTCTGCTGAACAACATATGAGCATACAAAAAATGAACCATTTGGACAGCATAACTGAGGCATAATGGTTACTTAAAAGGTACTTTGTAATTCAAAGTAATGTGAACTTACGCTCACAGAAATTTATGTGGTTTGCATTAAAAGACTTAGAATTACGCTAGAAATACATCATGGTTATAATCATATAGTTCTTAGTTCTTAATAGTCATTCAAGCTTTTGTTGTTCTGCTGAACAATGTATGAGCATACATAAGTTTTTGAACCATTTGGACGACATTGTTGAGACACAGCAGTTAGTTGAAAGGTATAATTATAATTCAAAATAATGTGATGCTACTTTTGACTGAAATATATGTTGTTTTGTACAAAGGAAGCTTAAGACTGAACTTTGGAGCCTGACTCGAACACTCAGATTCCTCATGTTCCTAGGTTATCATACGTAAGAGGACTGCTAAATAGTTTAATATATTGTATGCAACTCTTCAAGGAATTATTTTAGACTTCGTCATGTGAGACTACTTCACACTGTTGCAGTTTTTGCCGTCTACCTTTGCTGATGCTCATATTCCCAGGCTTATTGTATTTCGCCAAACTGATGTTCATATTCCCAGGCTTACTGTATTTCGACTTTGGCGTGGTTGCTTGTGGTGTAGGTGTGTCAAAGTCATTCAGTTGCTGCAATCTTGCTGCGAGCAATGCGAATATAAATCGACACATTGTGCATCAGTATCTGGTCTTCTGAAGCAAATAAACAAGTGAACCACAGAGGCTGAAGCCAGAAAATCTTGTTGTTCTTTGAATTTTATCCAGATTCGGAGCCAAACAAGCCTCAATGATTAATTGCCTTCCTGACTTGCAATGTAGATAATAATGCTAAATTTTGTTGCACATAATAAACAAAAACCTAACGAAAATTGTGAAGAAAATAGAGTTTGTTGGTAGTTTTCTGTTTTTTTTTCGTGGTTGTGCCAAAAACGTCTATTACAATCTTGTCTTAGAATGCTATCAAGACAGGGAGAGAGGACAATGATTCTTCCTTAGAATGCATGCATGAATATTTCAATGAAGGGAATTTATTCGAAGGGGTATTCTAATTCTGAGTGTTAAATTTTGTTATCAGTTGCTCCAGCTGTTGAACTTTTGTATCCAGTATGAATGTGGATAGCATCTTGTGTACCGAAGGGAAAAGAAGAAAACGAAAAACAAAAAATTCATCCTTCCCTTCTCCTCAAGAAAATTGTGTTGGGGACTGTCCAGTATTTGATAAATACAATATGACATGGTGTGGTCTCTTCCCCAAAGAGCTTGATTTTGGGAGCTCGCTTTTGACAATGTGTTACAAGTTACAAGGAAAAAATACATCATGGTGTTCTCGATGATTCCTGCCGCCTTAAAGGGATACCTTCTTGACCAAAGCCATCCTCCTCATCAGCGTGTTTAGGAAGTCTTGTGCTCATTGACATGGAACCTACATTAAAAACAATCAATGTAAAACCATTGTTTAGAACAACCATGAGGTCGTATTATCAAGTGTATCCCCTTAAAATCCATTCTGTGAAGAATCAAATTACTAGCACAAACACATATTAAGGGAGGGCAACTATTCCATATCAACAACCACTACAAAACCCGCAAGAAAGGATTCAACACGTACCATCAGCCATGTCTTTTGTTTTGTGAAGAAGAAAGGTTCCAGAAAGAATAGTCACAAACCCACACATTTCTGTAACAATCTGAGTTGGATTCTGCCTGTCCCAGTCCTGCTCATATTAACAAAAGAACATCATCAACCCTGATGCCTCGAAAATTTCATTACATCTTCATCTTTTTCTTTTCCTTCATGAGAATGAAGGGTCAATAATGGAAGTGGCAAAAAGCTTTGGAGGGCAACATATTCCTCCATACTTTGCAACAAACAAAATTCATGGGGCAGACAGGACAAGGCAGTAAATTATACCAAGAGTTGCAAGTGACCATCAGTACGTTCAGCTGCTTTCCATCAAATAATTTGTGGTGATAATATTCTGATTTAAGCAACCTTATTATGTACTCTCTACTCTTCAACCACATCAGACTCACATATACACATATATAAGATTCAGTTAAAAATCACCAAAAATGTTAAACTTTGGATCCTTGTTCTCACCACCACTAGAAGATGTTCAACAACTCAATTCAATCTTGTGAAACATGATTTCCAATTTTATACATTCATCTACTACGAAAACATCAAAATAGCAATTTAATTGTTATCATAAGCAGAATGATTACCTTGAACATGATCACACTTGCCAATATAGTTAAGGATGTGAACATGACATAGTAAATAGGTGAAACTACGGCAGTGTTGAATGTGTCAAGAGCCTGCGTTCAAGATTCACCAAATATAAGATAATGGAATACACAATAGGGAGGCAATCCAAAAGAATTTCATGCATTACTACCAATGAAAACCTATGCCATCAAAGACTAAAACGAAAAGCAGCCAGTAATCAGTAATTGTACCTTTCCATAACAAGAGAAGAAATGAAATAAAGTTGTCTAGTGTGGATGAAAACTGTATCTTTTTACCTCAAAATAACCAGACATTTTATGATATGGCAAAATTACTAGAGATAGTCTATCAATGAATAAGATATTTAAACAAATTGGGCATATACTTCAGAAGAAAGCCACAGCTAAACATAGAACAGAAGTGGTCTATTGTCAGCATATCTTAGAGCAGAAGTTGAAAAGCTAATTACAGAAAAAATCTATGGACTGGAGAAGAATTCATTGACTGAGAAAATCATTCTTTACCTTATTTAGGTAATTCATTTGTGTGAGGACGCAAACGATGACAACCATAGCAAAGGCCCATGTCTGGGGATAAATTAGCTGATTCATTCCTGACAATGTCAGCTTCAATGCAATCCCTAGTGCTTTGACACTCATAACCTGTCATCCATTATGTTTGTAGATCAAGGCAGGATGGAAGGAGGAGCAAACTGAAAGTGCATATTAAAAATTAGCAAGACCTACCGACAATGAACCAACTAGTGAACAAACACCAATGTAGAACAATATATGCGTCTGGCCATATTCTGGGATATATTGAAATATTAGAATAAGGACGATTGCTATCACCAGAGCTGCGTAAAAGAGAAAAGCTGCAGGAAAGATGCAAGATTTTAAGCTCAGCAGAGAATATATAGAAGGATAGACAGTATAATAAACCAGAACAGTTTAGAAAGTTGAAACATAAATTTACCTGGCTCAGTAGCAAGGTCCCACACTTCTCTCACAGATTCAATCTCACGTTCCTGTGGAGCATGAAGGACAATTGTGGTGGACCCCACAACACATAAAGCACAACCAAGAATACCAAAAATGTGTAGCCTCTCCCGTAAAATAATATGTGCAAGTACAGCACTGCAATATACTCCCATCAATCAGTAGTCAAAACAAGGTAATGTAGTTAGCTAAGGTCTGTAACATAGTATCATGCCTGATAATAATGCTGAGTGCACCAAGAGGGGTAACAAGAATGGCTGGAGCAAATGCATAAGCTGCAAAATTTGCGATTTCTCCAACAATCACTGTCACGATAGCAAAGAAATCAATAAATCAGTTGTAGGGAAGAAATCATATCAGAGAGTAACAATCTATGTCATCATATTTAACTAAGGAGTGAAGAAACATAAACATAAAACACTTGCTAAATATGGAACTTATCAAATAAGGAGGAGGACAAGGACAATAAGGAACAGAGATGAGGATGACGAGGGAAATAACAGAAGTTTTGCTTTCCCAATAAATCATTCTAGATCACTAAAATGCATTAGTCAATTGATATTGTGTTAGGGTGGACTGCTTTCCAGTCAAAATAGGCATATAAGCACTTTGGCCATTTAGTTACTGTTTGCTTTAAGCTGTGAAATTCTATCAAAGAAAGGTGCAATGTGGCAATCATATTATGCCCAACACATTTTCCTGTCAGATTTCACCTGTTTTTTGTTCATCCCATAGAAAGAGTAGATAAATACTGAAATAAAGAAATCACATGGCACTGATGCTCAAGACACAAGTTACTTATGGTCCATGCTCTGAAAGGCCCCCCTTAGTGCAGACAATGAGAGTCTGCTTGTAGAACCAGAAAAACTACAGTGATTTTCAATCTCATATACCAAATTCAGAGTGCTGACTCCCTTTCTTCGTCAAGAATCCTGAACCGCTAAACAATAACCAAACCAAGCTTTTCTTGGTGAGTAATCTCATATTTTGTCCTTGAAAACTTTCACCTTTTACAAAAAAACATAATGTCAAATCACGCTCAACAGATATTAGCCCTGTTTAAGGTTTGGTCTAGAGCATCATATCTTTGTCCCAATTAATAAATTGTTGTCAGAGACAGAACGGGAGAAAATCAGGCATGGACCACGGTCCCCCACCTTCGTTACTAACCTCTGTTAAGTTCCTGTAGCGCAACCGCTCTCGCCATAAAGTATTATCGACACAAACTATGACCGACTATACTTCATGAGATACAATAAACAACTTCATATTTATTAAGCAATTGAGCTAGTCAATTCTTTATATTGCTTTGTGACATTTGAGCATGATATACTAATCTACATATAGAAAGACACTTTTGCAAAAATTTGGTGCCGTAAACAAGGTACACATGTGTCCAGTTTTTCTTAATGAACATGGTTCCAGTAAGTAAAGAATGAGTAACTTAGACACAGAAAGACAAAACCAATCTCTGCAGATTATCTACATGACAATAAGTTTAGTTTCTTTTTCTGTCTATAATGTGCCATGTGCGTAAGGTCATGATGCTTTATTAAAAAGATACTTAGCATGACATAAATTCTACTTAATATGTAGAAAAAATAGAGATAAATGACTCACTTGTGATCATGCCTATCCACCATAGTGGCTCATAGAGATATGAATACCCTCCAACTCCTGTAGAAGAAAAAATAATAAGACAAATTAATATCTTGATTCTAAAGAGAAAACCTAACGTATTCAACCAAAAAGCAAATAACCAGAAAAATCAGGAGAACATACTCATAAATCATACAAGAGATTTGCAAGCAGTGACAAAAACATTTAGCATGATGATAAACAGTGCCTAACATTTACCATTACGATGTAATGAGATCCCTCCGAGCATCATACACATGTCTTCAACATTCAATTGTAAAAAGAAACTGCTTAATTAGCAAAATTATTACCGGAATTTCTTGACACCAAAAGCAGTAGCAAAATATTGCGCTCTCTTTTGAGAAATTCGGCTTAAAACATTTGAAGCAA
This sequence comes from Paulownia fortunei, assembly GCA_019321725.1. Lineage (NCBI taxonomy): Eukaryota > Viridiplantae > Streptophyta > Magnoliopsida > Lamiales > Paulowniaceae > Paulownia > Paulownia fortunei. Next base: position 26,203,021 of record CM033106.1, on the reverse strand, counting down.
TAAATGAGCCATTGCCAAGTTAATTTAGGTAAAATATTTTGTACGATTCATCAGTAAATCATGAAAAAGAAAGGAAAAACTAACTAAATCACAATTCTTTAACTAAAAGCCTATTCCTGGCAGCACTACTCACAAAAAGCTACTGCTAGTGTGAATATGATTTCTACCTGGTGCCACATTATAAAGGACTCTTGCATCCATCTCCTCACAGGAAGCAATTAGAATACTGTTTCAGTAGATTGTCAATGTAAATAAATGGTTTCATCAAAATGATTTAAATCCAAAGTTCCTTGCTACAAGTCAAGGCAAAGCCATAGAGGCCAGGGTTGCTTCCACGAAACTTAAAATGCAAATTCAATGGTTTTTAAAGCAAACTTTATTTGGGCCTCCAACAAAGTTTGATTTAGATTGTAATCTAATGATGGTTAAAACCTTCAAATTAGACTAACAGCTTGGAAATGACTGAATGAAGGTTTATCATGCCAAATAGCTTAAAATTTTCCATATCAGCAAACAAAGCACCATAAGCAAACGACTAATGCAAAAGCATTAACTAGGGTATTGCAATGATATTAAATTGCTCTGAAGGAGCTATTTTTTTGTTGCTTGTAAATGCCTAAGGCATGTTAACTCAACTATTTCCACAGAGGACATGTCCCGCAGGACTGATCTCGACATCAAGTCCAGATTAGTTTCTCATGAACTAATCAGTGTTCCAGAACAGACAAGTAGATCTAGAATTCAGCATCTCCAAAAGAATACACCAATAGGCAATAGATTATCAGGAGTGAAAATGAAATGTCTTATCAAGTAAGGAAGAAGCACTTACTATAATTCAGATTCAAAGTTTTCAGCCACAAGTCCAGGCAAGCTACTTATAGAAGCCGAGCCTCTTCAAGGGAACTTAAAACACAAACATAACAGTTTTCACTTTTCAAAACAAATTCTAATTGGTGCTTATTTGTTGCAATTGAGAGCAAAAACAGCAATCTAGGGATGCTTAACACCCTCAAATTAGAATATAACAAGTAAATGAATAGGCTAAGTTTTATGCACTTAAATGTTCCTGATCCAGCATTGATCTTGACAGCAAGTCTAGATTTGTTTATTGCATACCAGCATCCAAGAAGAGACTGTACAAAATGTAACATCACAAACTCAAGATCTTGACCATTAAATGCAATCCCAGCATCGTAGCACCATTTGCTATTATTATCCAAGACCCACAAAATTACATCATTTTTCCAATAAAATTTAGTTCAGCATCTCCAAACAAACACCCACACTTCCTCAATTTTCAAGCCGAAAACCAAGTCAAAATGCAGGTACTACAGAGCTACAAAAGAAGTATAAATTTACCAGCCCTGACGCCAGAAGCACCAGCTTTCTTTAATCCTTTTTTCTTAACAATGAAGCTGGCGCCGATGAAGAAGCTGGAAGACAAAGCCAAAACCAATCCCTTTATATTGTCGGACGACATCCCCTTATAGGAATCCGACGTCGCATCAACAACTGCACCCACCTCCGTCGCCGCCGCCATCTTTACAATAACACAATAAAAAAAGAAAAAAAAAACCCAGAAATCCTAACTAACACACTCTCATTGTACACCACTCCAACAATAGCGAAAAAGAAAATCACGCTAAACAAGTGGGTTATCTCTTTCTTTGTCTCCAATTGTTTGTCTATAAGTTTCCACTTCTGGCCCAGTAAAATTTTTTACTGGGTCTCAGGGATCTTGAACCGAAAAAAAAAAAAAGACAATTAAATGAAATGGGATTTTTGTGGATTCTGGTTTATGTACGAAAGATCTGTAATTGTCGGCGGAAGAAGCAAAGAGAAAGGGCCATGGGTCTAATGCAGAAATGGTTGGCTGGCAATGGAGAAATAACAGCTGGGAATTTCACAAAAAACCCAAAAAAAAAAAAAAGAAAGAAAAAGAAAAACAGGGGTTTTTGCGCTGAGAATTTTTTTCAAATCGGAAAGAGTGAAGGGGATTTAGGGGAGTGAAATGGAGTAATTCATGAGTAAATAGTTTTACCAAAACAAGGACTTGCCTCCGACTGGGGTTTGATGGGTTGAAGCAACGGAGTACCACACGCCAACTTCATAGGTTTATCTGAATTTCCCGTTTTCAACCATAATAGAAATTTCTAAATTTTATAGCATGCTTATATATTTGGATCTTTCTATATGTTAATCTTTTTTCCAATTATAGATCAATTATGATTAGTCTATCACAACCAACAAATAAATAATACAATTAGCGCTGTAAAAGAATATAATAGAGTTAAACATATTATTTTTCAAATTTTTTATTAAATTTTTTAAAAAAATATATTAAATTGTTAATCTATTCAAGTTTTAATCGAATTTAAATAATTTAATTTTTTATATATATTTTTTCATTCTCATGAGTCAAGATTCACATTTTATCAAATAAAAATATATATTTAAATTTAATTTATTAAATTAAAATCGAATATTCAGTAACTCAACGGTATTTACAACACATTACCATAAATTTATATCTAACCAATATCTTAAAAAAATTTACATGAGCTACGGAATCTTTTTTATTTCTCATTTTTTCTTCATAATTTTGTTTAGTGGAGTTTTTAACTTTTTGAGTGGCTACTCATCTTTGGAAAAAAAAATCCAAATGTGAATTCACTTTATGCCTTTATCCATACATAAAATCTACAGATTTGAAATTAAATATGGATCAAATCCAAATGGGTCGAAATCAATGACTCTCATAGTAAGGAAATGCATGTTAATTGTATTCCAAGTCAGAAGTCACGAGCCATGAGCAATAAATCATTCATAAAATAATCCCTATATAAAGCATAATCATATATTGTTTTAGTTTTGTAATAAATGGTAAGATAAACGAAACTAGGATTTTAGTATAAGGGAATAATATTATAATATTAAAAATATAATATTTATTATTTATTTTTTCACACAAAAATTCTTTATTGTTGCAAATTTTTTTCTCAACTAATTATTAAAAAAATAAAAAATATATATAAATATAGCAATATTTACACATAAATTTATCATATTTGTATAACTATTCGAACAAAAAATGACTTCTAACTAAATTTATTGTAAATGAGACCGATTATTCCAAAAAAATATAATTTTTAACATTATTAAAATTTGATTATAACATGTGAAAAATAAATTTTGCCAATCAAGTTTGCTTTTAAAAATCAATACAAAAATTTAAGCATTATTTTATAATCATTGACTAAATAAAATGATATTTATACCATGAAAACCTATACACATTTTTTGCAAAATAAATATTAATAATTTCAAACAATAAGCAATAAAATTAGAATCAAATAAGTTAATAATTAAGAATTAAAAAATAAAAAATAACATTATTGAATAATTTTGTACTAAAATAAGCTATACTTATATAAACAGAATCATAATAAATTAGTACAAATACCTTCCATACTTTATATTAATAACAATTCCACCACTTATTTTTTTTAAATAAAGTTTAAAGTAATTTTAGAATTTTTTTTGTTTGGAGGAGAAAGAACATGGATGGCTATATGACTTTGAAGGTGAGAAAATTTTATGGAAGTTTTTTAGGGAAAGAAACAACAAAATAAATATTTTATCTCAATAAAATGACATTTAATTATTCAAAAAAGGCCAAAAATTTAAATTTATTAAATTCACATATTAAAAATAAGATTATATAAATTTGAGGGAACGATTGGGTCAATAAAAAGATAATTTAATTATTTAAAATGGGCAAAATTTATAAATTTATTAAATTTACATATTAAAAACAGAATTACAAAAAATTAAGGTGCCCGACTCACGACATAAAATTTAATTCCTTCCCTCCATATTTGTCACCCATTTTAATTTTTAGGCCCCCACACCCACCCACCCACCCAAAAAAAAAAAAAAAAAAGAAAAAAAAAAACTAAAATTGGTAGGGCCATGTATTTTTAAAGTTTATGGACATGAAGATTTCCATCAAAAGGGTTCTAAAGAATAAGTTTTTTGGTAAGCATCGAATTTTAACTATTGGTTGTCATTTTCATCCTTGTTGTCAAACTTTTTATATTTATTTATTTATTTTAACCTTTATTATTGATGGAATGATGAATTCACACTCTACTTATTGTCCTCCGTCGTTATATGTAAAAAGCTTAATGCTTATTGAACTCATAGAGGGGGAAAAATAAAGTTTGTAACATGTATTTTGACTTTTAAATATTTTGATCAACCTACTATAGATGTTGATTGAGATAGCAACAAGCCCAAAATCCTTTGGATAAGCCCAATTTATTTTAATGCTTTTAGTATTAAAATAGAATTAATTACAAAAATTACTATCGATGTTTATGTATTTATAAAAATTATTTTTTAAATTTATAAATTATAAATATTTTATTAATATATTATAAAGATCTTTTATAATTTGTTTATATTTTATAAATTACACATGTTGTTCATTATTTAAAAAATAAAAAAAACTCTATTTTAATTATAATATACAATAGTGCAATTTGCAAAATAGATAAATATTAATATAATATTTATAATTTATAAAATTTAAAAAATCATTTTTATAAATAGAGCAAACTTGAGGGTAGCTTTTATAATTAATCATACTAAAATAATAGTTACAAGGCCGAGTGCAGAAAATTGAAAATTCGACGACTGCAGAGAAACATTTGGCACCGAAGCATCCTCCACGGTATCTGCTCATGCTTCGCTCCACCTAACACATATCGGCGGCGGCGGCGGCGGTAAATCATTTATCTCTTCGCACCCCCAAACGAATCTCTGCCCCGATCTCTTTCTCTATCACACACAACACACACTGCACGCGGCCAGAAGAAATTTGAAGAAATGTATGTGGTGCGGACGATTTTCCTGCAATGCCCCACGGCTTCAATTTCACTCTCCTCAACGCCGTCGTCTTCTTCGCGTGATTGCGTTTCCGTGAAATTCTCCGTTTCGTGTTGCTCTGGGGCGTCGCCAGTTACTGTGGTGAATGGGAATGTGGATAAGAAGCCGTCTGAGAGGAATGAAGTTCGGCTTGGATTGCCGAGTAAAGGCCGAATGGCCACAGACACTCTAGATCTTCTCAAGGTATTTAATTATATGTATATGCTCATGTATTTTATGTATCTTTTTAGTAGTATTAGTGTTTGTGGTATTCGGTGGGTTTTTACTAAACTAACGCGTTTTATATTATGTGAAGGATTGTCAATTGTCAGTGAAACAGGTGAATCCACGGCAGTATGTTGCGGAAATTCCTCAGGTGCGCCGTTCATTTCCGTACGCAAGCAATGGGAACTGTATTTAGCTGTTGCAATGATTGGTTTCTCTGTTCATATTTTGTTGTATTTTTTGCCTGAGTTAAAGTTATCAATTCATTTTGATTGTTGATTGAATAATTGATTATGAGGGTCTTCTTTTCCTCATAGATGAGATTAGTGGATTACTTCTGATTGAGTTAAATGGGAAAAAGGGAATCCATGTAGCTCATACCAATATGCGGTGAAGCTTTTTTGAGTTGTCTTTCTTAATGGTTGGAAACATATACTCGACCTATCATATATAAGCCCTATGAATACATGCGGAACTCTGGATGTGATTTCTGCAATGCCACATAAAATTGATTTATCCTCTTTTTGTAGCAAATATATTTGGGTGGAGAATTTATTTTTCTTTCCTCATGTCTTCATCTAATGATGAATATTTACTTGATTTATATTACATCTGTGTAGCTAAATATAGCCCTTTTTATGATATTACAGTTTTCAAATTTAGAAGTTTGGTTTCAACGGCCAAAAGACATTGTGAGGAAGTTGGTATCCGGAGATTTAGACCTTGGAATTGTTGGCTTGGACACAGTAAACGAATATGGGCAGGTACAAGTTTAGGGTTCTTGAGGGGCTATTTTATTTAATTTATTGTGTAATTAGCATGAGAGAAGTTCTTAATTGCTACTGTTCTGTTAATAGTGTAGGAAAAGTTCTAATTTTTCAGCTTCCTGGTGCAATTTTCTCTATGATATTTTCTGACTCATGCCGAATCAACCCAACAAAAGTTTTCCTTTCATAAATCATGCTCCCAAATTCATAACATGTGAATTTTCCCCTCCTACAATGTTCATTAGTTAACATTTATCTCTTGTAGCATGAGACTTTATCTTCCATTTTCTCTGTGCAAGTATGCTTATATCTGTTCCTAATGTTGTCAGTTGTTACTATTGCACTCCTGAAACCACAGGCAGGGCCCCACAAGCTAGAATTTGATATTCACATAGCTGTATCTATATCCAACTTCCAAGGTCAAAATTTGAAGCATTCCTTGATTTCTATTACTATTGGAGCAATATTTCTAGAATGAGAGTTAATGCAAGTATTGAACTTTGATTTGTTTTCACTACTTATAAGAATAACTTTTAGTCTTTTCAAAATGTTTATTTAGATGTTATTTTGGATGGTTCTGTTATAAGATTATAATTCATTTCTTTATTCGAGTTGTTAACTTTCACGAATTTTTTAAAATTAGATTCTCTCATTTAAATAACTCTTATAGGGGGATGAAGATCTCATTCTTGTTCATGATGCTCTCGACTATGGAGATTGTCGTTTATCTCTTGCAGTAAGTAATTTGCTTATAACTATAGCAAATTGCAAACTCTTGCTTAGTCTTCTTCTATCTGTTCACTTGAATATGTTGTCAGGTGTATAATATTATTCTTTTTGTTAGATTCCCAATTATGGCATATTTGAGAATATAAATTCTTTGAAAGAGCTAGCACAGATGCCACAGTGGACACCCGAGAGACCTCTAAGAGTTGCTACTGGATTTACATATGTATGATTGTTTTTTTGTCCTGTTTTTCTCTCCTCATTTTATATTTTTTTTATATGGAAAAGATTACATTTTCATTTGCAGTTGGGTCCTAAGTTTGTGAAGGAAAATGAACTGAAACATGTGACCTTTTCAACTGCTGATGGAGCTCTGGAAGCAGCTCCTGCGGTAAGTATTAGACTCTTATATATTGGGTATATCTTCCTCGAACATGGTTGTGAAATGTATATACTTTTGGCCTTTTATCCTTTCAGGGTGCCTTATTAACTTTTTTGCTCTCCTTTCTTTTTTTAGTTTGTTTGTGTTTAATTTTTCACTTCTTGTGAGGGCAAGGGGGACTTAGTATGTATAGGGGAAATAATGGAATATTAGTAAATAAACTTTTTTTTTTGTTTTGCTAGAATCCAGTATGTGGCACTGCATAGATATCGTCAACTCTTTTCAAATATCCTATTCCTCCTATTTCGGAGTTTACCACATTATATTTCTTGGCATACTTGATTTTGGGACTTCTGATTCTGCTGCAACATGCGTTCGGAATGGTTTTGGCTTGTGAGCTCTTGATTTACGATCAATTTGTTTCATGGAGCATGGGCTGCATCCTACACATGAACCCAGGGGGAAGAAAAGTGAAAGAAACCAGTGGCCGAAGCTTGAAATATGATTTTTGATTAAGATATATAATCACAAAAGATGCTCAGAAACGTGATTTAAGTTAAAGGTAGAACTCTATATGAAGGTTGAACGTCAATATGAGATGCTGTCATGTTACTTCCTGGGAAAGCTTTGTTGGTTCTACTTATTCCTTTGGAGTGATATATGTCAGAAACTGTTGTTATCATACTTAATCGAGGGTGTCTTCTAATACCACGTCTTATGGATGATATTACATACAGAAGTAAGAATTTAATTGAAATTGGATTTGCAATAAAAAGTCATCAAGTTTTCATTCACAAGAGTTAAGTTTCCCTGTGAAAGCTATGGCTGTAAATCACTTCTTGTTTAGCAAAGAACCATTTGATTTTCATGAGGTTTAGTTCTCTTTTTATTTATGTATAAATTAGTGTATTCACTTATATATGATGTACAAGCGGTAGCACCGCATTACCTAATGGAGGTGTTTGATTGATGAGAATATCCTTCAATTAATGTGTTAGATCTTATAATCAACTAATGTTCTAGTGTTTGTCGTTACATTTAAAGTTCTGTTAGCATAACATCTGTTGCTGAGAATGCCTGCACTGCAAAGCTATGAATTATGTCCAGCATTGGTGTATCATTTTGCAAATCAGTCAGTGGGATAGATGAGGCCAAAACATGCACTTTGAAATAGGTGGCATGCAATTTGGATGGCATAAGCAAAATATTTATGTAGAAATATAGAAATTCTCAGTTAACAAGGTGGAGTGTTTGAGGAAGAAGATGCTGGACCTGTTCCTGGCATCACATTTGACCTGTCCTGCATTTTTTCATCCAATATTCATCAATTTATTTGAACTAACACCATAGTAGTTACTTTTCTGAAAGTCACACACCACTGCCAACATATGTTTGTTATGTGGCTGTTGATTTTAATTGATCTTAGGTACTTTTAATATGAAGTTTGATGCTACTGGATCCGTCTTGATACGTTATCTTGAGATACTTTTCATTGAAATTTGATATTTGAATGTATGTTAGGTTTATATTTAAATTTCTAATTTTGATGCTTTATGAACAATCACATTGCTGCAATATTCTTATGAATGCTTGTTTCTAATTGTGTGGACTATCAAGCAACCTACAGATGTAGTATTGATGTTATGTAACCAAAGAAATGCTGATTGCTTATTTTTTCCTTTAGATGGGGATAGCTGATGCTATTGTGGACCTTGTGAGTAGTGGAATCACATTGAGAGAAAATAATTTGAAAGAAATTGAAGGTGGAATTATCTTGGAAAGTCAGGTAATTGCTTCATTTTTGCTGGTGAGGTCTCATACCCTCCAAAACTTAAGGGTATTTGAGATGTCATTTGAAAAATGGTTGTCATTGTTTGATATCCTCTGATCTCAGTTTATCATTTCAGGCTGTTCTTGTTTCTAGCAGAAGGTCATTGATCCAGCGAAAAGGTGTGCTAGATATCACTCATGAAATGCTTGAAAGATTGGAGGCACATTTAAGGGCTGTTGGTCAGTTCATGGTGCGAATCATTAGTTTTTTTATGTTAGACTGCAGTTCCTTTGTTATTTCTGTTATTTACAGTTCTTATGACAGGTAACTGCCAACATGAGGGGAAGCAGTGCGGAGGAAGTGGCTGAGCGAGTACTAAGCCAACCATCTTTATCTGGGTTGCAGGTCAGTTCAACTTGTTCTATGCATATTATGATCTTTAGGATTAAGTAAAGATAGAGACTGAATACCTCCTCACTATTTGTATTTATCCTTCATCAATACCAAAAGCTTATTATGTCATTTTTTTTATGCAGGGACCCACTGTAAGCCCAGTTTTCTGTAAACGTGACGGGAGAGTAGCTGCAGAATATTATGCTATAGTTATTTGTGTACCAAAGAAAGCACTTTACAAGTCTGTTCAGCAGCTTAGGGCGGTGAGAGTTCTCTTTAGATTCTGCATCAAATGTGCATATGCTAATACATGTATAAGTTGTTTGCTATGGTCCTGAACAGGATATCTATAAACCTTATTAATACACGTAAAGTGGTGGGAATTGGATTTTGTCTATTCTAGAATTGCATCCTATCCTTGGTTGATAATATATCCGCATGGGTTAACGTCAATATCTTATATTCATTCATTCTTCAAGAAGATTCTGTCTTAAATATTTTCCTGCAATTGTCTTTGCCTAAGGGATAAACGATAATTTATTCTTTTCCTTTTCTTTTTGGTGTTTGTATGTTTGCGTGAAAAGTGTGCTTTTTGAACCTCATTATTTTTTTCTGGTTATTTTTGCACATATGTTTTCTCGTTACTTGGCCACTCAAAATCTCTCTCTCTGTCTCTCTCTCTCTGGTGCAGATTGGAGGTAGTGGGGTTCTGATTTCTCCTCTGACCTACATCTTCGACGAGGAAACTCCTAGATGGCGCCATCTTCTTTCAAACTTGGGGCTTTAATCATATCCAAATGCACCTTGGTTTATCACAATCTTCGGAACAATTTTAAAAGGGTCTGAAAAATTAAGATACCCTATTGGTTCTATTCCATTATATGTTATTAGATTTGTAGAACAGGTTTATCATCTGTTGTTGTACTTCTTCTGGTGGGTGTATCATTTAACTTAGATGCTAACTAGGGGCACAGACTATCATGAAGTTCAAGTCGATCTATCTTTTATTTTGTAAAAGAACGAGAAAAGAACAGAAACTGTTCTGTTGAGGATCTTTATTGGGGCATCCATTGTTGTAACCTGTATAATCCAAATTTTACAGTGTTATTCTTCCTTAATACTAACATGTAATATGCATTTTTCTGTTTAATGCAGGTTGCCATCACTTTGAGTGAGTCTCAATAAAATAACCTCATTTTTCATTATGTAATTTGTAAACTAGATTATTCTGGTATTCTGGTATATTTTTGTAATTTGAATAGGAATTGAATTTTTAGTACAATTTTGTTACGAATCAAATTTTCGATTTTGTTCAATGGATTTACAAAATACTCACACTCCTAGCCATTGCTCGCCTAAGCTTGTGAGAACTAATATTATTATCTGATATATTGTAAAATGTGTTTGCTTTTTACTAGTAATGCAATTTAAACGTTTATCAAACTATAAATACTTCTAACATGTGATCGTTTAAATTTGTGACAACTAATATTATTATATGATATATTGTAAAACGTGTTTGCTTTTTACTAGTAACGCAATTTAAACCATATCGATAGCTAGCTTTCTTCTGATCTTAATTTCCTCTCCTTTTTTGGATCATTAAATTTTAGTGTTTATTTTCTAATTTTATATTTATGCATAATTTAGTATTGGATAATTACATTTTTTATCAACTAATTCAATTTTAGTCCCTTGGCATCGTCAAAATTAGTCTACAACATTCTAATTTTTTACAAATTTAGTCCTTGTCGTTAACTATATGTTAATATTTGTTAGATTTGCACTGCATGATGTTTGAGAGACTGACTGGTAAATAGTTCAAAGTTGAGGGATCAAAACTGTAAACAAGTTCAAACTTAAGGACCAAAACTGTAAACAAGTTCAAACTTAAGGACCAAAACTGTTATATCTTTCATTTTCACCTACATTGCACGAGTAGTTCTCATGTAAGTAGTTCTGCTAGGATTTAAAAGAGTTCAAAAAATCAGTGTCATTTTTAATGTTAAAAATATTTTTACTAAGTTTTCGTATAAAAATAAAAATATATTTGAATTTGGTATGTTTTTATGTAAATTATATAGATTTTGAAATAAAAATTTATTTATTTTATAATTTTTTGCATTAAAAGACGTAAAAAATAGTAAATTTAAAAATGAATTTGGTAGATGTATGAAAATGCGTGACATATTAATAGATTTAAAAATAAATTTTAAAAATAAAAAAAATTATATTTGTAATGAAAATGATTAAAACAAATACATTTGCACAATTTCAAATAGTAAAAAATGAAAAGATGTTTTGTAAAAATGAAAAAAAAAAAGAACAGGCTCCAAATCTAATGAGAGCATAGAGGTATTGAAATTGAGTTAGCAAAAAAGACTAAAACAAAAAAATTGATTATCCCTATTTAATACTCTATTTGTTCCAAAATTATAGATCCATTAATACCGATGGTCAGTCAGCTTATTTTTCCAAGTGCAATAAAATTCAATTATTTTTACAAGCTAATCGAATAATATTGAGTACTATAACGATTATTCCAATTGCAATTTTTAAATATAAAAAAATACCAATATTTCAGTTCAAAAATAAAATACTTCAATTTCATACTATAGTAAATGGAGCAATAATTTCAAAACAAACATTAATAAGACAAATAATTATTATGATTGATTTAGTGACATTGCAGGGGTTGATGACTATCTTAGCAAAACTTTAATTACTTGCATCAATTTTTATTTTATTTTTCATAAACTGTAAAAGCTTTATTTTTCCTTTTCAAAAATAAAAATAAAAAATAAATATCTGAGTGCTTCATATTGCTGATAACATGTTAGAGGTTGTTTGTTTTTATTCTCAAGCAGAATCTCTTCAACTTCGATTATATGAAACTTCAAAAATATATTTATTTTACATATTTTGGTTAAATTTAAAATAAAAAATATAACTATAATATTTTACGTTTTTTCATACAAAAAAATACTATAAAATGAATACATTTTTATTTCTAAATATATATAATCAACATAAAATCATAATTAATCAAAATATATTTTATGTTATATGAAAATCTGAAAAAAAAATATTTTAACCCAAAATGAGATTGAAAATGAAACCATCATCACTTGAAAGAATTTATGGCAACGATATATGCCGTCTCTTAAATTGATATTTGAACTACGCACAATATTATTGAATTTAATAACGTAAATAAATTATAAAAAATAATAGAAAAAGGCATTTCATACATCACTGGTGTTAGGGTTTAATAAAAAAAAAATATTTAAAGTCCAAGTAACTAATACTAAGCTAATTAAACATATTATCAAATTTTAAATAAGTTGTTCAAAAAATCAAATATTGCGGTTAAAGGGCATCTGTCTTGGAATGGAGGGAGTGTTTTAATAAAACGGAAAATTAATTAGAGTAAATTATCCGGTTCAAATCCTCTAATATTTCATTTTATATTTCACATTATAAATATATAATAAAAAAAATTACCGATTCACTTACTATCTTAATTATAAACTAGATGATAATCTATATTTTATATGTAAAATATAAAATAACTCACTAAATTAAAATAAAAGATTTAAAATAAGTTTGGATATATATATATTTTATTTAACTTGGGGTGACAGTCTTTAAAAAAGAGTTTCATTACTTGAATGATATTTATAGATTTAATTTCTATATTTATCAATTAGTTTCAAGACTTTAAATATGATGGTCATGGTTATGCTTAGTCTAGTATTTTTTATAAAAGTATTGAGATTTTAGATTCTTTATATCTCGAACTATATTCTTTTAAAGATTATTTAAGAATTTTTGAATATGTGTATTGATTGTTTCGTATTTTGGTAGCCTAATTTAGTATTGAATGAAATCTGTAATTTCATGTCGCTGTGGTGTTAAACTCATACCTTTTGTTGGGGTGTGATAGTTCTAAACTCTTTATTTCTCCAAAAAACTTCGAATATTTTTTTGCAATAACGAGTGACTTTATTTTGTTAGACTTAATTTCTAAATATAATTAATAATTATATAATTCAAAGATCACCATGTCGAACAAATTATCAAGAATGAATCCAATGATAAGAAAGGGGTTTGATCTTACAGAGTCAAATCATATGTTATCTCTCTTAGATGAAGAAATAAGGGAAGAGCAAAAGATAAAAATGCGATTTCACATGGGGGACCATAACTTATATACTCAATTAATTAGAATTCATCAACACTAATTAGATTAATACACAGAAAACACATATCCAATAAATATTTTCAGAACCAAATTAATGGATCTTTTATTCGGCTCTATTAAATTATATAATTTACAATATAATTATCACTTAAATATATAAACCCATATTTAGAAATCATAAATAAATCTCAACACATTGATGTTATTAGTAGCTAGAATACAAAAAAATAACAAATATATACACACTTAAATGTTAACATCATAATTAATGAAAAGCTGAACCACCTTCATTAACAAAAAAAAAAATAAAAAAACATAATGAAACCATTATGAAATTTCAATGCATCTTACCTACCTACCCATTTGATTAGGTTTTCATAGTGAAAAACACAGATTATACAAAAAGTTTTTCTCAGAAAAAAAAATAAAAAAATGGTGCCCAGTTGTTAAGGAAACCTTAAAAACACATGAAATTAATGGTGTAAATCATAAAGAATGACATGCCAACTATTTTGATTGAAAAGAACGTCATACTAATTAAATTGGGCAGTCAAATCTTGAGATACAGACAACACAATTCAAGTCATGTCTCCCGACACCGAGTTTCAATCAAATTTGAAAACCCTTGACAATTTTCTTGACCCAAAATGGACATGCACAAAAATTAAAATGAAAAAAAAAAAAATGAAATGAACTATGGAGAGTCACAGAGTCATGATTGTTACTCATCTTCACATGAACCCTTCCACAAAATACTTATTTTTTATTTTTAGATATTTTAACTCCTAATTTTGATTTACACCTTGTAAAGATTAAAATTATCGTTGAAATACTATCGAAATTGATTTTGACTTGATCGTCGCAAGATTATAATTAGAATACCTCAGCACCTCTAACGATTTAGTCGTATCACAATTGAGAACATCATTTAATCAAATATTTGTTAGACTGTCAAGTTCTTATTAATCCAAAAATTAATACACACGAACATATTAACTCTAAATCTCAATTTAGAATTTCATAGGGGCATCAAATATGGAAATGTTCCATTTATTATAATGCACGCTTCCTCTTTAAGCCTTATTTCTGAAATCAATTCCCATGATGAACCCAACTTCATTTAAATAGTGAAGTGAATTCCAGAACCTTTTATCTCATAAATGTTTTTATCATGTCATATGAGAGTTTGAATGAGTTTTCAAATACTTTTTTAGCTGAGTTTTATACTTTGCACTAAATGGGTGTAAGTTGTACCTAAGAGACAATACATAGAACTAGATCTAGTATTCTTGATCTCAAGAATGAAGATTCTATTTATTACCAAGGGCAAAGTAGAAAAGTTCAAAGTGATGTCTTATTTCCCCAAACATTGGGATCACTATATTCTGAAGTCCGAGGAAAGCGTTTTGAGTATATTGCCACCAAGTGTATTTGTTTGTATGAAGATATGTTTTATTCTGTTTTGAAATTTCCTTTGCACCATTTTATCATAGAGTTGCTCAAAGTTTCTTTGTCCAATCCAACTCATCCCAATGCACAGAAAATCATCTTAGGATTCATTATCCTAGCAGCGTTAGTCCCAATCTCTTTAAATGTTGTTGTTTTTGCTTTCATCTATAAAATCCAACACCACCTAGGGGCCAAGGGCTTGAGGTTCTTTGCTTTTAAGAATGAGACTAAATCCTCATATATGCTTCCAGCAAAACCAATGGCTGGAGATCAAAATTTTTCTATACTTTCCAAAAGAGTCTTTAGGGCTTCCCCTCCGAGTGGAATTACAACAATTCTCTTCCTCCAGTTTCTAGGCTTAGCAAAAATAAAAAACAAGCAAAATTGGCACTTATTTATCCAAGGTCCGATAATCTTAGATGAGCTTATCACTGGAGATAATCTTTTATTATTTATTCAATAAAAATATTTGGTATACATCGAAAGATTTTTAAAATTTAAAATTTATTGATTATTGCCTCAAAATTTAAATTTTATTTTCCTATTTCTTTTTTCAAAATTATATATAGTTTTATTATTTATTAAATTAAAGTATTTGGTATTCAATCAAAGAGAATTTCAATTTTTGAATTTTGGCTTATCACTTTTTCATATTTTTTTAATTTTGATTTTAATTAAAATAATCGATTATTGTCATATATGTCAGGTTAGGTTTTTGTGTTTTAAATAAATTTCTCTTTTTTGAAATTTTTGACATAATAGAGAGATGTTTTACTAAAATTGTAAGTCTTATGAAAGGTGGATTCTAATAACTTTAAGTTCATGTGTTATGATAATTATATTTACATAATTGTTAATAAAATCTTAGAAGGGATTTTGAATTTAATTTTTAAATATTGAAATTAAAAAAAAAGGTTACATAGAATAAGAGAAAATCACTATGTAACAATTTAAAGTATAAAAGTATCTATATGATACTGTTAGAAGAAAAACTAAAAGAACTTCATTTAATATGTAACAATTTGACATTTACGGCAAAAATCAAGTATTACTTAACTATATGTTAATTTAGGTACCAATATGACATTTAGGGTAAAATTCACGTAACAAATTTAGTTTTAAAGTTTATTATGTTAAATCATGCATAGTAAATATAAGGGGTTAATTGCACCTTGAGGTTTGAATCTTTGGTAATTACATTCCCTTATTTGATCCAAAATTCTTACAGAAATTTATTTCAATCTGTTTATTTTTGAAAAAAGACAACTTTAACAAACTAATTGGTAGTTTTGATTTACAATAAATAATTTGATAAAGAAAAGAAATGAATGAGGTCAAAGTCTTTTCAATGACAAAAGAAGTATAGATTAATTTCATATATAAAGAACAATTAGAATTTTAAATTATATATGATTCACAAATTTACAACTGTGTAATTTTTATAAAAAATGAAAAACACAAGTTTAATTACTAATAACATCTTTAATAATATAATACAACGTACACTTTTAGAAGAAAAAAATTTCAAAAGGAGTTATTTTCTGATGCCTTTTTTTCATACATAAATAATAATATCTATTTTGTATCTTAATAAACCTTATGATTTAAATTTCGATCTAAAATTATATATATTTCAAACTTATAAAAGTTAATTTATAATCTTTCCTTAGTAAATATACTTGAGCTTTACTTTTGATCTTTTACTTATTTTTAATAATTTATACATTTTGAAAACTATATTTTTTTTATTAATATTCAATGTTTTCTCATATCTGGATTAATATATTCTCTTTAAGATGAAATTTAATTTAAGTTAATTTTTATTTTGAAGTAACTCACTTTAAAAAATTTAGTTTCTGCAAAGTTATTCTTAAATATAAAAGTTAATCATTATTATTTGTGATTGTTGATTGTTGCCTCAAAATTAAATTTTTTATCTCCTATTTCTTTTTTAAAACTATATATGATTTTATTGTTTACTAAATTAAGATATTTGGTATACAATTGAATAGAGTTTCAAATGGCTTATTACTTTTTTTATTTTTATTTAAAATATAACTTTTTAAAAAATGATGGGATTATTTTCATACATGTTAGATTATGTTATTTTTGTTTGTAAATACAATTTTTTTTAAATTTTTTGACATAATAGAACTAGAAAGATATTTTAGTAAAATTGCAAATCTTAAGAGAGGTGAATTCAAATAACTTAAGTTCAAGTATTATGGTGTAATATTCATGTGATTGTTAATAAAATCTTCAAAGAGATTTTCAATTGCATTTAAAATGTTGTGAGAAAAAAGAGTAGATAGAATAAGAGAAATATTTGCTTTATTTTTATTGTATTTTCTTCTCATTTTTTATTTTAATTAGGTCTAATCAATGATGTGAACAGTCCAAAAAACTTAAAAAGAAGTTAGATTTAAACTGTAAATAAGGATTTATTATGACTTTCGCAAATCATATTTTATATTGCACATCATAATTTTAGTTTTAAAATTGTATTATTATTTCATTATCTTGTGTTTCATTATAGTCTTTTTTTTTAACTTATATGGAGGTATATTGTTAGATAATCTTAAATCAATGTAAATAATAAATAAAATTTATTGTAATTAAATGAAACAAAATAAAAAAAAGATAATTAAAAGTAAATAGAATTAAAATCAGTATACATGTTTTTGTAAAAAAATAGAAGAAAATTTAAAAGGAATTTATTTAATATGTATTTAACTTTTGCGGCAAAAGTCAGGTCCCATTAAAAATACACCTTAAAAATTATAAAAATTCAGACATCAATATGATATTTATGACAAAATATAAGTAACAAAAATATTTAACTTAACAAAATAAAAATATAATATGAAAGATTGAAACAAGAATTAAAATTGGATAGAATCTAAAAAATATATACAATCCACTATAAAAAAAAATTAGAAGAACTTCATTTAATCCGTATCGATTTTACTTACTCGAGTATTCCTTAAAACATTTGTTAATTTAGACCTCAGGAAAGGTGGATTTAAATAGCCCTAATTTCAATTTTATGATAAAAATATCTATTTGGTTGTTCATGGAATGAAAAAATAAATGAAAAGGTAACTTTTTATAGATTTTCTATATTATAATTTTTGTTTTTGGTTATATTTTTGAGAAAGAAAATGAAGTGAGCAAGAGGAGTAATAAGTAGATGGGATTAGCTATCATATATTTTTTGGATTAGTTAGTAATTATGAATAATATCAAGATGTTGTAACTGATTTCGGGAAAAAAATAATTTAGTTTACTTAAAAGTTTTTGATTAAATATGACAATTTGTATTTACTTTTAGTACTTTCTCTTGATTAACTATGAATATTTTAACTAAAAAATTGAATATTGTTACAAATAGTTGAAAAAAATATTTATTATTTTTTAGCATGTAAAATTACAATTTAATCATGTATAATGCATCTAATGCAAAGAAAATTCATAAAATCAAGTAAGAATAAGGCTTCTCTAGCCATCAAAATTAGACAAAAGGATAATTATTGTGATCATAAATTTATGTAAGAATAGTTATATTACTATTTAATTTTTAAATTATCATTGAATTTTGTTCTTTAAATATTTTTGTTTATTCAGTCTATACTTCAATAAAATATCTAGAAGTACATTGGAAAATGTTTGTTTTAATAAATCAGTATTAATATTTTTTATTTATAAAAATACCTTCTAATATTTTAGTGAGATAATAATATAATAATTTTAATAAATTATATGAGTTGCACGTGCCCCTAATATCCTCTTCTACTACCGTTATAAAGTAAAAGTTATGTAACTAAATATAATACTGGATTACACCTGTCAACATTGATTATCTTTTCTATAATGTGCTCTACTCCATGTCTGTGCAAGTTAAAAGTTATTTCTCTCCAATCTTCCTACTCATGGCGCTGTAAATATGTCCTTTAATTATGAGCAATCTCAAATGTTTTATAGGCTTTTTTTTGCACTATCCCTTACAAAATAAGTACGATAGTTATTTCTGACAACTTTGTAATTCATGGACTTGTTCCTCTAAAATTTACATTATCACATGGCAACTTTAAATATGATCATACTTTTGATTACATCGATCTTTTGTTTTGAAGTGCAATGGAATTGTAGGCATCATTTTTGCCCTTCCGGAAGCAAGATTTCCTATGAATATGTTCCATATTCTAGGAAGAGTTTGTGGTAATATCTAATGGGATATACGCTGACATGATTATGCATTCGTTTTATTTAACAAACACAATTTATATTAAATATAACTCTATGCATTTGGTGGGTAGTTATGGAGCCAAGTATTGATTCATTTGGTAGTTTTCTGAATGAGCTCAATTAGCTTGGCTCACATAGTATAAGCTTGTTCAAGATCAGCTTTGAGCAAAAAAAGAGCCAAAATTAAAAGAGTTTATGTAACACCCCCCTTACTACAAAATCAAAACTATATATATAGTATAATTTAACATGATAGAGCCTGTGTGCATGCATTAATTTTTTTTTCTCTGCAACATATTAATAAATAATAAATATTTTCCCACTCACAAACTAATATATATACATGCAGAGGACCCATAACAATCATAATATTTATATACCCGTGTACAGAAAAATTATAAAAGTAACACATTGTACAAATCCCAAAACCTAATACAATAGATTATAAAATCAAATAAGTTAACAATCAACCCAACAGGTCGTCATCCATGTACACTGATCCTCAGAACCTGCAGGAACCCCAACAGCTTGCCCAATAAGTCCACGGTATCAAGTATCACCAGACTCATCTACAATGCATAAACTATATGAGCTAACGCTCAACAAGTAATGATTATGCATGTCAAAGAATAATTCACAATATCAATTCATGCATCTCAACATGCTATGCCCACAATGCAATTTTATGCATCAAAATATTTCTCTCAAAATCATTTCTTTCTTGGCCCCCTGACCAACGCTACTATCCCATGCACCGAAAAAGAGCTCTGTACATCGCCATAATCCAATGGCCAATAATCATAAAAGCATGCAAATCCATGCACACTCATACGCATGCAAATCCATGCATGCGAACCTGCAAATCCATGCATAAAAAAAACTATGCAAATCCATGCATGCTTCGGTGCACTAGTAGTGGTCAGTAAAATATTTTCCTTTCTCAGAATCATGCCGTGCAATGCACGATTTATCACAATGCTTGTATATGATGTATGCACGTGCCAATGCCCATGTATGTATGCTCAATAGACATGAATGACAGTAATGCATGCCATCTGCTACGCACATATGATCAATGATATTACATATAAATCACACATTTACTATGTCTATGCATTGTAGTTGCACATGAATCTTTACTTACCTTTTACTTGGTTGGTGGCTTAGTCTAAATTTGTTTAGTATTCCTCTCCAACCTTAGATGTAAAATAGCCTGTAATATTACCCAACATCAAGCACCATTCCCAATTTGGTAAGTTGAAAGCACAAAATCTCATACTAGACTTTAAACACCAAGCTATAAGCTAACAATCAAGCTTTCACAAACTAGAACCCAATATATCCCCTCAAATACCTCAATTTCTCATCTTAAATGCATGAAAACATCATGTAATTGAAGTATTATAACTCTAATAGCATGTACCTAATTGTTAACACTCAATAGCAACATATCAAGGTTGAAACATGCTAAGTGATCAAATGTGGCAAATTCACATTTTCATATTTTCTTGCTGTCAAGTTTAGTTACATGATAATTTTAACATCCCTAAGCATATCCAATCACTCCCAAATTTTTACCACACTTATATAACATGTATATAAATGTAATCATATCATATAATTGCTAAAAATCACGGATATAGCTTCCCAAGTTCAGCTCTCTTCACGACATACTGAAATAGATTGTTTCCTACCGTGACAGTTTTGCACACTTCATGACATTAATGGTTTTGGCACCCTTAAGTATATTCAATCACTCCAACATTTTCACCATACTTAGATAACATATATAAGGAGACAACCAGGTCATATTATTACCAAAAATAATGGATTTAGCTCCCTTAATTCAGTTTCCTTCACAGCACACCAAAACAGATTTTGCTATTTTGGCAGTTTGAGTGTTTCTCCAATATCATTCTCTATTTCAACTTCCAACTGATAAAAATTCATTCCAATACTCTTAACTCATATATGTTCATATAAATGGTAATAATTATAGATTTTATTCAACATACCATACACTTTTGAAACCTAAAACACAAGAAAACAGTAAGATGACAGTTTCTGCCACAAGTATTTCCTATTAAGTGTTTGTGATCAAAAACCCTTTATTTGTGCACCAAAGTCTAACTAAAAACTTCCTAAAACTTTTATAAGAGATATTGAAAGCTTAATAAACCATAAAACCATTCATAATAATCTGAAAACCAAAGGCAAAACCGTAGATAAGTGTTACCTATGCAGATTTTGAGGCTAACTTGATGGTAATCACTTCTTCTTTGCTTTTCTTGCTTTTATTTCAATTTGGAATCAATTTGGATCACTTGGAGACCTTAAGGTGTGTGTTTGGAAGATGAAAATGGCTGAAATGAGGGTTTGGTCGTTGCTTAAGGGTGAAGGGTTTGAGGTGTTAGCTTAAGCTTAATAAGAAAGCATGAGGTGGCAAGTAAATGGCAAATCTGATTTTCTCCCTTATCTTGCAGCCCTAATCTTGTGTGTCTCATCTATTTTTATTTGGTTGCAACCTATGTTAATCACCATTCATTCCCATAGGTAATTCCTATGTCCGTTCATTCGATCTCCAAACCGATTGACATCCGATTCTTAAATGATTGTCTAGTTTGTATTTCTAAAATCATATGCACATATGGACCTTGTATTATGACACTTAAATCACATTATATCATGTCCAATATCCCAAGTATGTTAATCCATGGATGTATACTTTTAAAACACATCGATCTAATTAAATCGAATCATATAAACTTACTAGTAACACCTTTAATACTTCCAAAATTATAACATATAACCTATGAATATCCAATATATCGACCAATCTATTCTTTTTCTTATTTAAATATAGAATTTCTTAATTAGGTTATAAGATATCAACCACTTATATCATGTGATAGCATTAGAGGTCTAACGATTAAGAATGCTATATAAGATGCCATGTAAATGTTAATGCAAATTAGCATATAAGTAGCATGTAATGCATGAATCACATTGGCCAAGTGAGTTGTGAGAGGTTCGGGTATCACAGTTTATGAGCTTGAAAATTTTGAACCTCAGCTTAAATTCAACTTGTAGATTTTAGTAATACCAAATAGAATCTCAAATCTCAAAATCAAAACATAAACAAATGTTAGAGGAGCTGGTAGGATTTTCAGCTAAAACCCTCCAATGCTCTTGCCAGTATAACACTAAAAAAAGTTGATAAACTACTAAGAGAAAAATATTGAGAGTAGTGAAAATGAATATACCTCACTTATGGAGTGAATCCGGGTATTTATAGTAGAGGAACGGTAGGAAATGACTTGTACTACACCCTAAGTGTGTGAATTCCTATAAAAGGTTGTACTATGTTGGCGGGATATGTACTTCATGGAGTTCTTAAACAAAATGAGCTGAATTTCAATTTTCTTAAGCTCAGTTTAGACACTAAGTCAAGCTTGAGCAACCTAAAACTCCTTGGATCATCTATACCTATACCCTTTGGGGCATATTGTCATCATAATTACAAGATTTTCTCATTATCATTGATGTTATTGAAGTTGCTAGGTACTCAGAAAAAAAATTCACATGCAAACTCGAATTATATATTCCATGTGAAATTCATGAGCCCCCTCATATTTTATGTGCAATTCATTAGCCCTTTTCTAATTCTATAGTGCATTTTTACTTGCTAAAGTGTATTTTGCAAGACAAGAACCCAATAATACTATTTTTTCCAATAGAGAGAATGCAAAAACTGTCTTTCAGTACAAAAACTAGTTTTTGCTTTACTTCCATAATATTTAAAAGACACATACCAGTGCTATGTTGAAAATCCTTCAACACAAGTTGCAAAAGCCGCATTAAAGCTTTTCTTGAACTTTTTATTTCGCTGTAAAACTGTTGGACTATCTCCATCACATCTTTCTAGACCACCAAACAAATTTTTTATGCAAAGTTCATAGTAAATCCATTTAGGCTAGGGTCTTTGTTCCCATCGCATGACTTGATAGCTTCAAAACCTCATTTTCTATGAAGGGCCTTTGTTTGAGGAAATTAAGTTGGGGATTCGAGATTTCTATTGTAATCGATAGAGAGAAGTTGAACATCAGATGTCGGGCCTGAAGTTTAGATTTCGATGCAAGTATTCGTGAAATAAATGGAAGGTGGAATTCATAAATCCTGAATAAATTAGTTTGCTTGCTTTAGTGTTTATCAGATAACAATAAATGGTGGCCAAGTGGTTGCTGATGTAATAGGAAAACTCAATCGGCAACTCACAAAACTTTCTGGCTAAAAAGCATTACTCTCAACACTTTTGTGCATGCTCTGTACCACCTGGACCTAAGTTATACTTAGCGCATCATAATACTAAAAAAGCATGAATGTATTGCTTGAGATCCACAAGAAAAAAAATTACAAGATGGAGTATACATCCTCTGCACATAATCTCTAAGAGTTTAGAATACATAACTAAGGTAAAGATCAAGCTATAAAACACTAAAAATAAAGGAGAAATGTGATTTATAGGGTAGAATATCAAGTGCTTATGCACGTGCACGATTTAAATAAGGTTCAATTGAATTTTTCTGTGGAATGATGACATGACTAATCTTAAAGGATTAATAATAATAAGTACCTCATAAGCAATTTATCTTTCACTAATCAACAATCTCCCCTTTAGTATTGGATTCAAAATTGTTAATTTTAAGTATTGCTACTCTAAGCCTACATATAAATTTTACTATGTATTGACACATTTTTAAATGATTGAAAAGGTTGTAATAACGTAGAGTGAATTTATTTATGGCAAAAAGAAGAATGGACATGATTTTTATTAAATATTAAAATTTTATTTTGAACAATTTAGCTTGGTAGCCTTGCAGTATTCGATTCTAGATTATTAATATAAACCACTTTCTAGTTTCTTCTTCTTCTTTTTTTTTTTGGTTTTATTTAACCTTTTTTTTCCAATTCGTACCATGTTGCTTAATAGAATTACTTTCTTGGTGTTATAGTTTTCAATTGTCTCTGGTTTTTGCTGAATCTAATGCCTAGAGAATCTTCTAGGCACGTAGAAGCTGTTTTACATGGAATATGTTTTGTAAATTCTTGATCCTCGCTACTAAAATTTTTTGTAAGATTGTACGTTATAAATTTTTTCATTAATTTGGTATATCTATGTAGTACATGGTCTATTTACGATGCACATTTTTTTATATATAAGAATATTCGTTGTTAACTGATATGATATGGATGACTAATTGGTTTAGGCATTTTTTAGGTGTACCTAAAGCTAAAAGAGAACAACAAATGATGAACAAGGAAGTGAGAAACTTAGGAATTACTCCAAAAATCTTGGATGTGTCCAAGGCGTGATTGTATCATGCTGTTATATTCATCATGAATTCTATCTGTCATCAAAATTTCATGACTATTAGATTCTATGAGAGAAAATAAAGAAAATCCTATTAATACTCAAGTTATAACTTATACTAGTACTCTAAAGCATGAAGGGACTCAAGATATGACTTGCTAACGTAGATATACACAAAATATGCAAAAATAAATTCTTAACGTACCCTTAATGATGTTAAATTGCAAGAAACCATTTGAAATGGCCCAAAATCTATTAAAGTAACAAAAACATTAACTAACTTAAAATAATAACTATAACTTATTCTAGATTCTAAGTGTTTGCCTTTCCTCTTTGGCATTCAAAATGATGCATGTAAAATTAAGCTAAAGGAGTAAGACGTCAAATTCTTCCTTAGGAGCAGCTTGCAACATAAACAAATATTAGAGGAGCTGGTAGGATTTTCAGCTAAAACCCTCCAATGCTCTTGCCAGTATAACACTAAAAAAAGTTGATAAACTACTAAGAGAAAAATATTGAGAGTAGTGAAAATGAATATACCTCACTTATGGAGTGAATCCGGGTATTTATAGTAGAGAAACAGTAGGAAATGACTTGTACTACACCCTAAGTGTGTGAATTCCTATAAAAGGTTGTACTATGTTGGCGAGATATGTACTTCATGGAGTTCTACAAGGATGCCACAGTGACTTTCTTTAATTTCATCCTCGCCCATCCTTTTAATAATCATTTTATTGGATTAATTTATTAAATGGGTGGAAAGATGCTTTTGCCCTTACCCTATTAATTGGGCGTTCACAAATTCGAAGCTTTAGCGTTAGAATCCTTCTTTTCATAATCTCAATCACTGTTCTTTTCAAATTGAAAATGAATAATATATCTATGTTTCTTATATTTGATGTTTGAAAACCTCATGATATGATGTATTAGAGTTTGAACTTGGTAATTTCCTCAGTCAGAGAGATGCTGATATAGAATAAGGTGGTACTAGGTAATGGGATATATACTAACATGATTATGCATTCGTTTTGTTTAACAGCAAATCAATTGACATGTAGTTGCAAATATTTGTGCTCATTTTTCCTTGGGAAATGATTGCGCAGAAGCCGCATTAAAGCTTTTCTCGAACTTTTTATTTCATCTTAAAACTGTTGGACTGTATCAATCACGTCTTTCTGGACCACCAAACAAATTTTTTATGCAAAGATCATAGTAAATCCATTTGGGCTAGGGGCTTTGTTCCCACTGCTTAACTTGATAGCTTCAAAACCTCATTTTCTATGAAGGGTCTTTGTTTGAGGAAATTGAGATAGGATTTGAGATTTCTGTGGTAATCGATATAGAGAAGTTGAACATCATATGCCAGGTTGAAGTTTAGATTTCGATAAAAGTATTTGTGAAAGAAATGGGCAACGAAATTCATGAATCCTGAATAAATTAGTTTGCTTGCCTTAGTGTTTACCAGATAACAAGAAATGGTGGCCACATGGTTGCTGATGCAATAGGAAAACTCATGAGAATCGGCACCTCACAAAACTTTTCGGCTAAAAATATTGCTTTCCACACTTTCATGCATGCTCTATGCCACCTGGACCTAATTTATACTTAGTGCATCATAATACTGAAAAAGCATTAATGTATTGCTCAAGATATACAAGAAAAGAAATTACAAGATGGAGTGTACATTCTCTGCACATACTCTCTAATAGTTTAGAATACATAACTAAGGTAAAGATCAAACCATAAAATACTAAAAATAAAAGAGAAATGTGATTTATAGGGTAGAATATAAAGTGCATATGCACTCGCACGATTTAAATAAGGTTCAATTGAATTTTTTCGTGGAATGAAGACATGACTAATCTTGAAAGATTAATAATAATTACATCATAAGCAATTTATCTCGCACTAATCAACAATTGCTCTTTTAGTCTTGAATTCTAAATTGTTAATTTTAAATATTGCTACTCTAAGCCTACATGTAAATTTTACTATACCAACATATTTTTAAATGATTGAAATGATGTAATAACATGGAGTGAATTTATTTATGGCAAAAAGAAGGATGGACCCAATGATATTTATTACATATTAAAATTTTATTTTGAACATTTAAGCTTGGTAGCCTTGTAGTATTAGATTATGGATTATTAATATAAACCACTCTCTAGTTTCTTTCAATCCACCTCCATCAAACCATACATCTGTAGTTTTGCTTAATTAAAACCTAAACCCTTCTTCTTCTGTTATCATCTTTCTATACTTTTGAGATGGCCACCGACCATGGAGCAAAGGTTGAAATCCTTGTGATGTACAAAGAGTGCGTGCACAACCTTGCAGCAAAAACCATATGCAATGTTTTTCATGGCTATGGTTTATTTGATGTTAGTGGCCTAAGAGACCATGGTGTGTGTTGCATGCCATTGCCATCAAAATTTTCAGGAGGCTATTATCGCATGTAGGAATCTATTTTTCAATCAGATACTTGCTAGCCTATAGTAGACCTATACGCTTCGCACTGTGTGAACGATTTTATTTTTGGGTTGGAGGTTAGCCACATCAGTAGGTTTTATTTCATTTCACACTTGCGGAAGCGTGCAATATGCGTGCATGAGAGTACATATTAGATTGCCGTTAGTTAAGTACTCTTTTCATTTGAAAAAATGGCCATTATTCTTATTTTGTTAGTTATATTCATTTATTATTTTATTGTGCCAGATGATATAATTGAAAGGTTGTAATAACATGTAGTGAATCTATTTATGGCCAAAAGGATGGACATGACATTCATTACATATTGAAATGTACTTTTAACATTTTAGCTTGATAACCTTATAGTATTAGATTCTGGATTGTTAATATAAGCCACTATGTGGTTCTTTTCAATCCACCACCACCAAAACCTACTTTTGTTATCATCTTTCTTGCATTTGAGATGGCCACCAATGGAGGAGCAAAGGTTGAAATCCTTTGTATGTACAAAGAGTGCCTGCACAACCATGGGTCATGCCATGTTTTTTATGGTTGTGGTTTATTTGAGGCTACTAGCCAAATGGAACCTCTGAGGGCATGGTACGTGTTGCATGCCACTGACATCAAAATTTTCTTAGGAGGTTATTATCGCAGGTAGGAATTCGTCTTTCAGTCAAATACCCGCTAACCCGTAGGAGACCTATATGCTTCGTATTGTGCGAACGACTTTATCTTTGGGCTGGACATTAGCCACATCAATAAGTATTATTTCATTTCACACATGCAGGAGCGTGCAATATGCGTACATGAGAGTACATATAATGCCATTAGTTAAGTACTTTTTTCATTTGAAAATAGTAGCCATTGTTTTTATTTTATTGATTATATTCATTTGTTATTTTATTGTGCCAGATAATATAATAGGACAGGTTTAAAGTAAAAAATAATATTAAAATATTTTTAGATAGTGCAATATTACTTGTATTACACGTGATATGTCTTACTAGCGCATAACATTGCACATGCAGATTATTATTTAAATGTCCCTAGATAAGTATTTTTTTGACATGACAAGAATTATGATTAGATACTTTATGGTGCTTGTTTATTCATCTATGTTTTATTGTGCAAGATTAACTATTAGAATAGATTTTATTTAGGAAATATTATATTAAATATTCTTTGGATACTAGTAAAATGCATATACATAGCGGAGGGAGGGGGATTAATAAAATTATTTTGTTAATGTATGCTTAATTATTTTCTTAATTATCAATTATAGATTCTTAGACTCAATTGTATTTTGACAACAATTGTGATCAATTTTACACGTTTAAAGAAAACCATAAATGAGACATGAAATTAAATAATGCTAAGCATTCCAATCATGATTCTGACCCCAGAGCTTTTAAAGAAAGAGACCATTAGCTAGTGTCTAAGTCCCAATGCAACAAAATTGATATACTAGTATTTGACTCCTCGTTGCGAACATACTAAATTTGTTCATCAACAATACCAGATAAATGAAGATGTCAACTGGTAATTTTTGATAAACATGAAAAGAGGATTGACAAGACTTGTTGAAATCGCTTGTTGACAGGATATTTGCATGTTTTAAAGATATTTCTTACACTTAGCTCCCTCGAATGAGGGAGCTAATTCCCTGGTGGCAAATGGTAGAGGGTGAGTTTACCCATGTGGATATGTGTAAAACATAGTCATTAAAAGACATGTTATTGTTCAACAAAAATATTATGTTGGAAATTTGAAAATAAAATATTCTGAAAGCTTAAAAGGGTAAAAAGTTTTTGTGTAAACCTTAGGTAGAGGAGTTGGGGGGGGGGGGGGAGGGGTTGTGAAATGAACGTGATTGTCGAATGAAGAGAAGAAATATGGAGAAGATGTGGAAGGCTTGCAGATTTCCAGAAGTTTGTTGATAGTGCTGTGTTAAACTTGGAGCTTGTTCCCTAGATCCACTTAATGTTACCAATGTCCCATATGTTCCACACTAAGGTACATCACACTGATAAATGGCATTTTTTATTACCATTCTTTTCCTAAGTCTGGTTAATGAGTTTTCTATTCTTATACATTGGTAAGAATGGAGTTGATATTTTATCATGACATTAATAGCCCACATGTCCTTATATTTGGTGTTGTATTGTATGAATATGATTGAGTTAGATATTTTTTGCAGAAAAACATGTCCTAGGATTAATGTTTGTGTTATAAATATTCTGGTCCTAGCTTTACCTTTTACTCTCTGCTTCTCTTCGGGTAAAGATGATGTTAATGTAACTGGAGTTCAATTCTTATTATATCTTTTGAGGCACTTCGCTCGTGTGTATTTTTATACATGTTCACTAGTTCTCATACAAAAACTCTAATACACACCTCGAAACAATTTCGAGAAAAAGTTTCATGAACTTAACTGAATCTTGCTCCCTCACAAATAGAAGTTCTTACAAGATATGAATTCGTGTGTATGTGATGCAGTAAAACTAATATAGTTAGGGCAAAAAGAGGTTGAAAAAGTAGAAATTACTCAAAGTTTGGCAGAGCAGGGCAGTCTAGTTGTGCCAAAGAGTGGTGGCTCATACATGTTATAATGAAGCTGAAATTTGATGGTGGCAAGTGTTGAGACAGGAGCACAAATAGGATAGGACACTGTGTAGGGGGATTTATTGATGGAAACTTAAAGATATAGATGGATGGAATGTTAAATTGAACCTTGTAATTAAAGTTATGAAGACTTATCTATGGAAGAACATGAGGTATTTGTGCTAGAAGATATTTGTATTATGTATATGTGATATACATATGTACTTTAAGAGAATAAGATATTTATAACACATATCTATTACATGAAAATCTAAAATAATGCAAATTGAAGCTAATTTATTTACCACTATGATAGTACATCTCAAATTTAAAGTCTATTATAACTATTAGGTCACCTTTACCTTGGTAGATGTTTTGTGCCAACAAGTAAAAATGAATGCCCAAAAAGTGGTCATTAGTGCATTATTGATTTCCTTTGTGTTTCTTTAAACTGAAAACAATGACTGTAATTTTTTTATCAAAAATATTTTCTAGTAGGTTTTTCTAAATAAACATGTAATTGGATTCATAAGTTGTTGTCACCTAGCCAGAGAACACATTTAGTTGGTAATATAGATGATTGTCTTCTGTTTTCATAAATCTAATTTCAATTGGAATTAATAATAGGAGATTAAGGAAAGATCTAAAGTTTAACGTAAGTAACAAAAATCAATTCGTGAAGTTGGGATTGAACATATTAAGATATCTAGAAAATCTTGGTACAAACTGTTATCTTAATTTTCAGTTACATAGGGATAAATTATTGCATCATGATAAACAACTGAAAAAGGATCGATCATAATCAAAAAATATAAACTATGATAAAATATTTGCTTACTGAAAAAGAACCATAAAATCATGAACCTTTTGAAAGTTAAATAAATGGTAACCCTCATTCATAACTTTCATGGCCAAGTTCCAAAGCTGGAGCATGGCCATACTTGAATCTTGATTAATGGTGGCTTATTTATGTATGTTGTTAAAGATTTAACTTTTTAACACATTATTTGTAGTTCCAGTATCATAACATATTTAATGTACTTCTTTAGCATTGTTTTGTTCTCTTCAAGATATCTCAGTTTTTGCCTTTGCTCTTATGTGATCATTTTTTAATGCATTCATTCCCCTATTTCTATATCTGCCCTCCATTAGTTTCCTAAATTGGTACTTCAGACAATCGAAAAGGATGAGGCACCAAAACTTGTGGTTGATATATATTTTCCAACAATAACTCACATGATCTTGGAGAATTAGGATAAAGCTAGAGCAATTTTGAACATCTGATGGCTAATTTATTTCTTGCCTACGTATTGGAGTGAGGAAGAGTGGGTGCATGGCTAGTGGGTTTTACTAGTGAGCTTTTGTTGAATAGTTGTCTTGTCATTCTACTTGGAGATGTAGAAAATTTCTACTTGAATTTGTAAAATATAGAGAGTTCCATATTCTACTTTATTTGGGAACTTTATTAGGAGTGGCATGCAAGACATTAGTGCCAAAGTTTCATTTGGCCCCGTCAACTCAAACACGACACAACCATCAAGGACAATGCCCATCGTCTTCGTTGCATTTTTAATACAAGAAAACAATTATTTTGTTTCAAAATAATTCGTGCAGCATTAGTGCAATGATCATGCTATCCTAATTTATTTGGTAATATTTGATTGTAAAGTGTTTATGTGGATCTAATTTTTATTTGAATTTATAAATGGGAGAGTAACTAATAGTTTTAATACAAGAAACAAAAGCAAAAGTGAGTCTAAGATGGAAAATAGTAAGACATACAAAAAATATTGGTACAAACAATTATCTCAAATTTAGTTACGTTTATTCCT